>JARHVA010002147.1:2127500-2385000 GCA_037957365.1 Torreya grandis
AGTCATTGGGTAGTAATAAAAAGAGACCTTCATTATCTAAAAGGAATATAGAATTTTGGGCTCAAATAATTCAAGGGAGGAGACTTAACACTGAATGAATATTCATATTATGACTACGTTGGTGATTTTGAAGATGGAAAATCTATTTCAAAATTTCTAATGAATTTGAGAATAAAAATTATCTTTTTAAAATTCCTGCATATTTTGCTGAGAAAATGGAACAGATCCAAAGGAAATTTTTATGGACGGGAGTGGAAGACAAACATAGAATGTCTTTAGTCAAATGGGAAAAAGTGTGTCTTCCAAAATCTTATGGTGGACTTAATATTAGGTCCATCAGGGACATGAACAAAGCCCTTCTCTCAAAAGTTAGTTGGAACCTGATCCATAAAAATAATGATTGGGGGGAAATAATATATGCCAAATACATGCATAGCATTGATGATTCCAACTTTCTTCAACAGACAGGATTACCCTAGGGATCTGTGATATGGAATAAAATGTTAAAAAGTAGAAGCCTTCTCAAATAGGGAATTGGATGGAAACTTGGAAATGGTTGGCATATTAAATTCTGGGATGATATCTGGTTAAAGGACAAGGATCTCATCACACATGGAAACTATAGAGAGATTTCTAACTTGACTACCCATTTTTTTGGAGATAGGGTCAGTGATTATATGGAAAATAACAATGGGATGAGGAGCTAGAAAAATATTTTGGATTGTTGTGTGCACTGGCCTGAGATTTTCTCAAGAGTTTGAGAGATCCAGCAGTGTGTTTAGGAGATCAAAATCCCTCTCTTTCCCCAAGAGGATGAACAATACTAGTGGCCAGATAAGAATGGATTGTTCTCTGTCAAATCTGCTTACCATCTACTCATTCCTGAAGCTCAGAATAAAGATGTATGGAAAAAGGTTTAGAATCATAAAATTATTCCAAAAATTAACATGTTTTGGTGGGTTGTTGCTCATAACAAAATCCTTACTCAGGATAACCTTCAAAAGAGAGGGTTTACTTTGTTAAAAGATGTTTCTTGTGTGGTTCAAAAGAGGAATCAGTTTCACACCTCTTTATCCACTGTGAGTTTGCCCGAGAATTATGGGGCACAATACTTAACAACTTTGGTATTGAATGGGTCTGCAATTCTGACGTTAAAGAAGTAATTCTTAGCTGGAACCCAACCTTCACACATCCTTGGCTTATGGAATTATGCAAGAAAGCTCTGCCATGTTTGAGTTAGACTTTATGGAAAGAGCGCAATCACAAAATTTTCATGGACACTGCTAGAAATGCTTCTCAGGTGTTTAACTCCTTTGCTAAGACCATTATGGAAAGTGTTACAACAGCTCATATTCATGTTGCAGAGAAACCCCTATCTCAAATTGAAAGCCAAATTGTAGCAAATGGAAGGTTTTAAACCAGATCCCTGGGTATAATAACTCTAAAATACTACATAGACTTAATAGTAAATGGATCCCCCCTAAACCTAACTGGATGAAACTCAACTTTGATGGGGCATCCAAGTTGGATGGTAAAGCTAGTGGAGGAGGAACTATAAGGAATGATAAAGGATGGATATCTGTTGTCTATGCCGATGGAATTGGATGCCAGAGCAACAACTATGCGGAAGCAATGGATTTACTATGGGGATTAAAGTTAGTCATATCCCTAGGATTAAGGAACTTGAATATACAAGGAGACTTAAGATGGTCATAGATGCTGTTAATAAAGCTTCAAATGTGGGAATCAAGTTAAAAGACATCATTACTGATATCCAATTTCTTTTACAAAAGTTTTTTGAAGTTGAGATTTCCCATACCTACAGAGAAGGCAATAGGGTCGTTGATGCTTGTGCCAACCTTAAGCAACAATTTTTAGGTTGGAGGGTGTGGCGACAAGGTGTTCATATTCCCTTAAACATTAGGGAGATCATTTAAAAGGAGATGACTTGTCAGGAATGAGGCATATTGATGACCCTGAAAATACCCCTATTGATACCCCTGGCTCCTTTGCGAGCAAGAAGGGCAAGAAGAGAAAGGTTGACAAAGAGGAAGAAAATATTAAAGAAACTACGGAAGGGACCCACAGGAATCTGGGTAGGGCCAAGGGGGGCCAAGGTGGTAAATCGCACAAGCCTTCCAAAATTAATAAGGAAGGATTCCCCTCTGGAGTGCGAAGGTCAGAGCAGATTGCTGGTAAACTAGCCCCGAAGGCCAGACTGATTGATTAGTCAAAAAATGCTTCAGAAGAAGCAACCCAGGAGGAAGAGTCTGAGGAGCTGAAAATCCAAGAAATTTTGGAGGACACTGGAGGGAAGCAGGCTACTAGGGATTTTGAGGTTACTGAGGAGTAGGGTGTTGAGACTATGGGAACTACTGACAATAAGGGGAAAATGTATGTCGAGGAAGCTAGTGAGGGCACTGAGAATCAGACTGATTGGAAAACTAAAATTGGGGCCCTGAAGGACCGTATTCAGAAGCTGGAGAAGGTCTTTGCCAAACGGCTTCGTAATACAATTCTGCTGAACATGTCTATACTGGAAGTGGTGGGTAATACTATGTATACTGACAACACAGAGAATGAGAAACTCAATGATCTTATCAAATCAATAGTTATGTAAGGGGAGACCTCTCTGACTCTGGTCTTCCCATGGCTTGTGTTTTGTTTTTGTCTATTATTCTCGACTGTAATGTCGTCTCTCTGAAGGCATTTTTTGTTTGTTTGCCTTCTTATCTTTTTTGACTGTATAGGGTTCGGCACCTGGTTTTCCACCTTACTTAATAAAAAACAATCAATACTGATAATTTTTCAGCAGAAGTAGGATACATGGTACCTTGAGAGGTAACCCAAGATATTTTGTGGCTCAAATGAGTTCTTCTAGATTTGAAGGAGTAACAATTTTCGTCAACTCCTTTCATAGTTGACAACACATCTAGAATTCAAATGACAAAGAATCCAGTCTTTCATTACTAAACTATGCACATCAATAACAATGTTCATTTGATTTGACATTATGTGAAAGATGGAATGGCAAAATTTTTACATTGTCCTACTAAAGAGCAACTAAAATACATTTTGAAAAATGTGTTAGGAAGAGAAAATTTTGAAAAGTTCAAAGGCATGCTTGGTCTCACAATAACCCGTACATATTAAGAAGGGGATGTAATAATATTATACATAATATTGTTAATCCTAGGAGATAAGTTTAGGAGATTTTCTATCTCGTAGAGCTAGATGGATAGTCTATGTAGGAATTTGAATAGTCCTCTTAGAATATGAAATTAATAGTCACATGTTTGGCTATAAATATTGTAATCTTTCATCATTTATTAATGCAATAACTTTGGTTTGCATCAAATTCACATTATGTATATTTTTTTATCTATTCTTGGCTTGACAAGTCTCAAGGATCACATTTATTATGAAGTACATGTTTTAATCCATTTAATGTATTGGACTCTATTATCATGGTTCAGAAGGGAGAGGAAATTTTATCGACTACCAATTAACTTGTATTCATTAGAAGTAATGATAATAATACGTGGGCATCATCATTTCCTCAATTAACATGATTAACACCCTAACAAATTAAGTAAATAAATTAAAAAAAAATTCTAATAGTGACAAAAAATATAGTCAAGGAAAAAATTATTTCAAAAATAAAAAAGTTATACATTGAGGGCATCAATGAAGAAGAAGAACATGAACATAAAGTTGTAGAGGTGTTAGCGACCCAAAAACTCTCAAGGTGGTGGGTTTCTTGAAATAAAAAAGGCTACCATATTGATTGAATAAGGAAGTACACAAAATTTCGTCAATGATATGTTAGGTTCAAGTTTAAGCTTTTTTATTTATCCAAAACTAGAATTTTAAGTTGCAGTTGTATATGGGTGTATTATTAATTGTTCGCGGAAATTCCATAGTCTTAAATTCATTATGGGGAACTACATATTGTAAATACCTATGTTTCACATTCTCATGGAAGGAGTTGATAGTGTATTGGGAGTCCAATGACTCACAACCTTAGGCGCGATTGAGATTAAATTCTAGGATTTTTCATGCATTTTCATTTGGAAGGAAAGACATTTGAGTTGACAAGAGTGTGTAAAAATTCACCGTAGATGGTAAGATCTCTTAAAATGGAAAATATTATCAAAAATATACTAGTGGGACCTGCAACATAATTGCTTTTAGTAGAAAAAATAGTCAAATGCACAAATACAACCGGATTTTAAGGAAAGGGTAGAAAACATTTAGTTGTTGTTGATGATATGCTAATAGATAGGCTACTTAAAAAAGACAATTCTTCCAAAACTATCCACTTTGGGAATTTTATGATTACCAATCACCATCCATCATGTCTTTATTGAAGTTACAACCACAAATTTGACTAGTCAAGGTACACACTCAAAATTAGTTATCCCATTCAATAAAAATGCACCCAGTAATTCAAGATTAAAATTTTAATTAGAATATTCCCATCCAGATGAAGTTATCTAAGCTTAATGAAGAGAGAATAATCATCTTGAAACCAAAATATACTAACTTGGATCAATTAAAAAGGATGCAAATGATGGCAATCATCGAGTCTTTTATTAAGTGGAAGACCCTGTAGCGAGAGTATATGAAATTCGATGACACAAATTTTAAAATGAGGCATCCAATGATCGTAAATGTTGAGGACAACGTATATTTAAAGGGAGCATGCTATATCATTGTCATATATTGTGTATTGAGATATGTGTGGTCGACTTTTAGCTTTAACTCATATGATCATTTCTTTACAATAATATTGGTGATAGGGTTAGCCTAAGATGTTCCTTTAACATAATTAAGATATATATAAAAAATAATGGTTAATATTTCATTATAATGAAAATTTATTTTTTATCTAAAATTTTCCCTTCGAAATGACTCATTGTTCTATTCAATTATTCTACTCTTTTTTAAATAATATTGTAATATATTACTATAATTCTAATTTGTTGGTGAATTAATTTCACTGCAATAGTTGTCAAATGCAGGGACCCATCAAGCCGTTAAGACTATTCCGTTCATTAAGAAAATCCAGCCTTAGCTGCTGCCCCTACAATGAATTTAAATTTATTGCCTTAAAGTGTACAATAGACCAACAATCATGCAGTAAATATAACAATGAAATGGCACAACTGTCATGAACGGGTCGACCTAAGATTTCCTATCAATGAATGGACATAGGTCTAACGCGATCCATGAGGTTGTGAGCACCTACCAAATGTTTCAATTTTTTAATTTTTAATTTTAAACATTGCCACAAATCACACAAGCCACCCATCTATGGGATTGCAAACGGAAAATAAATGGAAAGAGCTACCCCTGGCAACTGTCTTTTCTGACCAGGTAGGGCTGTCAACGCTGCCATTTCCATGTTCTCAGCCTTATTCAAATGGATACCCAGAAGAGGTCTTAATCGGTGTTGAGTTCTCGGAAGTTACGAGTGGAATACCCAGAAGAAGTTTTAATCGGTGTTGAGTTTTCGGAAGTTATGAGAGGAATACTCAGAAGAGGTCTTTAATTATATGACTATTCAATCATGATGTTAGGAAAAAGGTTACGATATTGGTGAATGAAAAAAAATTCAATATACCCTATCTTTGTGGGTAATTGAATACTCTTTTTTATGAGTGACTGGCATCTACAAAATGACAAATTAAATTATTTTTTTTAAATATTAATATTAAGTGTCAATGGTGGTTAAAATTAATAATAATTTTTTCATATAAAAAAATCCCATATCAAATTCCTCTTTACATATTTATTATTTCATTTGTGTTTATAGTTAAGTGAATTTCTTTAATTTTCCTCTTTTATGAAGGATACGGATTGTCTAAGTTTAAATGATTAACCAAACAAAAGTCAAGTATTTGAAGAAAAACATTGTTGGAGATGAAGCATTTATAGATTATTTTATTTATTGGGGATATTTTATGTACTGTCAGTCAAGTATATTTGGATTTATATCATTCATGATCATTTTCTTAAATTTATGGTTTTGATTTTTATAAATGACGTCGCTGGCATAGCAGATGATAAAATGCTTTACAATTTTAATAATTTTTAAATTATTCATTATGTTATTTTGGTTATTTTTTTTTTTTAATTTAAAAAATAAATTCTATTAAAATTGTTATATTTAAATTTTATGTTAAATTAAATTTATATTTATTAATATAATATTTTAAACTATAATATTAATTATTCATTTTTTATAAAAATAATAATATAGATAAAAAAAATATATAAAAATGATATTTTTAATAAAAATATACTTCTCAATAATATATAAAAAATAAAGTTTTGAATATATTATTACCATTTAATATATATAATTAAAAAATTTAAATATCATTTACATCATTTTGAAGAATATTGATTAAATATTTATAAATTATATTTTTTTAATAGAATTAATATTTGATTAAAAATAAAATATAAAATATAAAATAATATAAAATTATTTTGTTAGGATAATAAATGGAATCTGTTCGGTCAAGAAAGTCGGCATGTCCTTTTGCTTATTGACAAAGTATCGTATTTCAAAGATTTTTTAATTTGCAAACTGATTATAGACCTTAATAGTAAGTATTAAATACCAGTGGATTTTTCTGTCACCAATATTAACGGTTGGGTATATAGGCTTGTTGCACCCTCATTAATTCAACTAAACAACAATAACTGCATCCCTAACATGATGTCTTCAGAAATTTACATTTAATTATTTTTTTAAAAAAAAATCTTTATTTAATGTCTTTTATGAAGAATGTTCCTTTTTAGAAAATTGGCAATATTGCCAATTTACAGCTACTTAAAATTGCAATCGTGGCCTCATGTTATGTGATGGATGTTGCTATTCTTTATAATCTAATAGATACTTCAAAAATTATGTATAAAAATTATATTTTGAAATTTAATGATATTTATTAATAGTTTTAGTTGTTTTTTTTAATTGATAAAGATTTTTTTTAAAATTTATAGTTATGAATTAGAACATTTTTTTTATTGGAGTTATAAATTAGTTTGGAACACAAATGGGATGTTTAGATCCTTATTGACAATCATCACAATGGTTACAAACATCTTATAAATATCAACACTGCTATCACAAAGCCTACAAACATTATCATAGTCATGACGGCCCCCATAAACATATCCATCGATTACAATCCACCTAACATACTACCTAAATTTGAACTTGAATAAAATTTGGCAAAATCAAGCTAATATTTAAGAATGTTATTCCACCATCTAATGTCGAGATGTCCATACCTTTATATATATGCACAATACATATTTATAAAAAGCCTACTATACAAAAAGGTATAGTAGTCGTGTATTTTAATTTTATGTCCGCCATTTCACTGTAATTTAGAAGTCTTTTCTTTTTATTTGGAACAGTTTATAAAAATATCATTAAATATTTATATTAGTATTTAAAAATGATAATAAAATTATTAATAAAAAGCTGATATATTAATTAATAAAATATTAATATATTTCATCACCAATCAATAAAATTTTGATGGATAAAGTTATGAAATAATTAAATTATACAATATATAAACATTTCGAGATAAAAAATCTTGAGATTAATATCTCTCAACATATTTCAAAAATTTATTTCAAAAATTTATATATTAATATTTTTATAAATTTAGTACATCAATTAATATGGAGATGTTCATATCCTTATATAATTATATGTAATACAAAAGATCTTATTATAAGAAAAGGACACAAAAGTGGAATATTGTGACTTTCTGTTTATATGGTATCATATTAAACCTCAAATTGCATTTCTTAATTTCCATGGTATCTTAATTATTTGCTACTAATATTTAAAAGTTTGATTCATTGTGAATTTTGTTACATGATCACTTTTAACATGGAGTGGCATTACATGCAACATTTTAGCTTTGTGGTTGACCTATGTTTGAAACTGTTTGGTTAAAGTTTGATCAAAGGTGAAAATCAAATTATTCATTGTTAAGCTTCAGCATGATAGGATTACAAACTAGAGTCTAGAAAGAGATTTTATATACACTAGGGAAAACTCCTAACAAAAAGGAGATATAGTTTAACTTCAGATTAGGTGGGACATCTAATATGATGTCTTCTTTGTTGGATCAAAAAGTGCATGATTTGGATTGTGATATACACAACATAGATTAAGAAAAAAAAGAGTATGTGCAATGAATTGAAAGGAGTTATGGCTAGCATCAATATGCATTTTGGCCACTCTAATAAATTTTGTCAACAAATTGTTAGTCTCACAATAGACTTAATGTGGATCGAAAGGACAACCCAATCCTAATCTAAATGTTGTGTAACCTCACTCCAAGGCTAGCACTAATTTTAGGTCACGAGACCTACTTTCAAAGGTTGACATGCATAAGTTGGATTTAAAGGATCCACTCAATTGGATCAGCCAAATGGATTTTTTTAATTTTAATCAAATCTCATGTGGGAAAAATGTTACCATGACATCCTTATATCTTGAACATAAACAATTAATTCCCTATCGATCATTACTTGCTTAAAATAATAAGAAGGCTATCAGTGTCACCTAGTTAGTGTTTATGGAGTTGTAGATTCGTTCTTTAATAATAGTGTGACAAATAATTACTTCAATCTATTAACAATGTTACAGTGAATAGAGTCGATCAAGGATTACATTCATCAATCTAGTACCTATAATTAAACATGGAGACAATTATAGATGAGAACTTGAATGAACTATTTATTGGCAATCTCAAGGATCAAATTTATTATGAGGAACACTTTTTTAGTTCACTTAATATTTTTTATTCTATTATCATGACATGTAGGGTGGAGGATAATTTTTTGGTTACCAATCGACATGCATTTACTAATATCAATGATAATTCCATGTCAGCACCATCATTTTATCAACCAACAAGATTAACACCCCAACAAATTAAGGAAAAAAAACTAAAATAATTATGATATAATTATGACAACAATACAATCAAAGATATAAATGTGCCATCCAATGGTCATTCACTTTTAGGACAACATTTATATAAAATAATATTTAATAGAATGTTAGCTAGCATGACTTAACTCATACCTTTATTTTTTCTAGAATATCTTAGAGTCACGAAAATTTCTTTCTTTATAAACAATTTTATCTAACCATGAAACAAGTATTGACAAGACTGAGAAACAAACACACTTTTGGCCCTCAAACCCTAAGATTATTTCCCTAATATAAATTTTGGCCTTGAAAATGTTTGACCTTAGGAGGCCTATGCAACTTCACAGCTTTCATCATCACATCTTGCATTATTTGAGGGCTTGTGATAAGGTGTTTTATAAACACAATTGGTCAACAAAATTAGACATTTTTTTATATGGATAGAAATGAACTTAAAGGTACTAAGATGAATCCTAAGAGAAACCATTTTGAATGTTATGTAAAAGACCAAAAATATTAACAAGGGTGTCTATTCACTATTTGTATTGGAATGGTATTTGTAAGGGATCTAAAACCTTGTTAAGTCATTAACTTATTTTCTTATGTGAATGGTTAGGGATAAAACCACTCACTATAGCATTGTTTGCATCAATTCATCCATCTTCCTTATAATGGTTATTTTAAGGAAATTAAAATTAAATTATTAGCTATTTATATTATGTCAATGACAAAGATAAAACCATTCACCATAGAGTAGTTCAAAAACCTTGTGTAGACCCTAGTGTAATTACATAAAATACAAGTTAACAAAGGAGGTGGGAGTCAATAAAATAAATGCATGCAAACATACTGATAGGAATTAAAGAATTCATTATATGTAGTGAACAAATAAATCAATCCCGGAAAACTACGAAATATGCATTATATATGTTGGATTATACCTCTTATGTTGGTCTACTATAATATCCATAGGCATTTATAAATATCACGCCACCTAAATCTCAAATTTCCTATCAGTATAAATCAATCTCGAAAAATTACGTTGAAATTTTAACACAATTTTTCAAAATTTATTTATACTGATAGGAAATTTGAAATTTAGGTGGCGTGATATTTATAAATGCCTATGGATATTATAGTAGACCAACATAAGAGGTATAGTCCAACATATATAATGCAATATAACATTGAATATGTATTTTATTCATGCATAGGCATATAACAGAATAACTTCGAGTTACATATCAATCAAGGATAAATTTGCATGGATCAACAACCACTCTTCTAGCCTATAAAATAGAGAAAAGGATTTCATCTTAGTAATTAATCGAGCTATCGAATGGGAATTATACAACAGGAAGAGAGTGAGTTCATGAAAAAGTCCTATAGCCTTGTGTTACATGGAGATCTAAGAGACTCCATTATTGTATGTAAATCTCATATATTTTTAGCTTCTAATGCAAAAAAATATCATAGCTTATGCCTTTCGAGAAATCTAGGTAATCTTTGTTCTATATTAATATAAAATCAGATCTTGTGTTTTATTATTAGTTGTGTAAAATAAGTGTGAAGGAAAGTGTCCATGCGACTCCATGGTTTAAGGCATACTTTCATTGGCACACCTTATCATAAGTGCATCATAAATTTGAAGGTTTTTATTTTGTTTCTATTATCACATATATATTTACTTTGGAGTAGACTTGTAAAATTGTTTTCTATTCTTTCTTGTTTTGAAAATCAATCTTAAAATTTTAATTTTTAAAATTATATTTCGATCTTTTTGACACAAAATTTATTATTTTATTTTTTTTGAGAATTATTTGTCACTTTAAACATTTACTAATTTTCAGTCTTACATAAATTTTATACATTTATGTTCAATTGAAAGAGTTTCTTTCAATTTATATATCAGAGGTCTCCTATAATAACATATTGTATGGTTCATTGTTAGGCACTATATGAAATAACCCTTGAAATTTCTTTGGACCCAATTGAATATGCATGATTATGAAACTGAAAGCATATTTTTTAATACCCTTATACTCTTTTATAACTGATTTTAAATGCAATATCTTCATTACAAAATATAACACTATAAATAAATTCATTTTTACACAAATTCAAGCATGTGGCATTGTCTATGATTGCACCCAATTTGTCCTCACCTTTTATGAAAGCTTTATGAAAATTTAATGAACAATAAACAACTTTACTATCTGTCATTTATAATTTCAATTTCATCAAATATAATTTTTATTGGAGATTGATTCTTTCTATTTGATTCAATCATATCCACAAAATTCTTGAATGGATGAAATTCGTAATCCATTTTTATTTGGTTGTAACTATTATTTTTCTCATCAATCACATTTACATTTTAAATTTTTATTTATATATTCTTGTGATTTGGAATAATGTTTTTGAAGATCTTCAAGTGTTGATTTGAAGAAGTCATTGATCGATTCACATTATTTATGGCATTGTTTTCTCTTATTTGAATTTGATTATTTAGAGTAACATTTTGAATATTATACCTATTTGAATTTTTTCCTTAGACTCTATGATAATTAAATAAAATCATTGGGATAAAAATCTTTTGGCAAGGGTCCTGAAGTACATAATGCCTAATGGTCTTATTTGAGGTAAATTAATCATCTTAAGCTCAAGTAATTTCTTCAAATGTTGTTCATGAGACTCATTAACTCAAATGCACTGCATTATTTTTATTTTTTAAATTAAACTAACCTTCTAAAATTGTTTTTCATGATATTCAATATATTTTTAGAATCAATCTTAGTTAGAAACCTACCATCATTTCAAAGAATTTGAAATTATATTTATTTGAAAATTCCAAAGAATTTGAAGAAAAAACTTTAGAACTATATAATAACATTTACATTTAATTTATTTTAAATTAAAATTCTCTAATAACATGAAAAAGGTCATCAAGACAAGGATATGAATTGGAAACAATTTTTTCCTTAATAACTTGAAGCAATTTATCAACAAAACTACTTTGAAGTTAAATGTCTCGTAACTCATAGGTCACTTTAATAACCATTGAGTATTTTAAATCTAAGCACAAAGTCACTAATATGTTCATTTATTCTCTGCCTGATTTGAGCTAATTTAATAACTGTGATATGCATGTCAATGTGAATTTGAAATTGATCCAATAAATCCTTCACTAAAGTCATGAAACAATGAATGGATTGACATGAAAGGGCATAAAATCAATCAAGATTTTAATCCTTTAAGGTTCTAGGAAATATCCTAGTTATATATTTATTATCATGAGAAAAATATAAGAAATATGTACAAAAAGTTTTAATATAATGTGAGTGATCTCAATTTCCATTTAACAATATAAATTTTGGAGCAACAAAGCTTGGTGGAAAAAGGCGTGAAATAATTTCATAAGCCAAAGGATTAAGAGGAATATAATTAAAGTTACCCTATTATTATTTGTCTTTTTAAATCCTTAATAAAAGGTTTTTTTATTTTAAATTACATACTATGAAAAGTTTGGATCATGGTGGTTATTTTAGAAATTTGAATGGGTGGTGTTTGAAAAGAACTTTTGGTGAAAAATATGGAATTTATTGAAATTATTGGGAATTCGGGATTTGGTGGAAAGAGACTTATGTAGAGAGTTATCATAATATTTTTAGGTGGGGGAGTGATATAAGTCATGGTGGAGATGGTGGATATTTAATATAGTTACCAAATTCAACCAGATTTGTACAAAATCTGATGCATGTTTCTTTGGCAGTGTCGGATAAGTTCAGTTTAGTTTGGCATACATATTATATAATGTTTCTATAGAAAGTGACCATCAACCATAAATATTATATAATATTACCATTTTATATTAATTTATTAATATTTTTAATGTATTTATCAATTTTACATATTTATAACACACATTCTCTCTCTCTCTCTCTTTCTCTCTCTCTCTCTCTCTCTCTCTCTCTCTAGAAAAGTGACCATCAACCATAAAAATTATATAACATTACCATTTTATATTAATTTATTAATATTTTTAATGATTTATCAATTTTACATATTTATAACACACATTTCTCTCTCTCTCTCTCTCTCTCTCTCTCTCTCTCTCTCTCTCACACACACACACACACACACACAAAAGCCATATTTTTCCAACTTTATTATGCATTCCACATTTTCATATTTTTTTCATCTCAAACAAATCCAAATTTATTGAATTGATAACTATGATATTTAATATTGAATTTTTTTATATAATTTGATGATTAAGAGATGATTGAGAAACATGAGGAATATAATATAATTTGAAAATTACTGTACCATTAAGAAAACTTTGACATGTAATTTATTTGAATATAATAATAATATTTATAATTTCTCATAAAGTTTCTAAGAATAATTTCTTAAATTAGACTCTAGAGGTTCATTTGCCTTACTAGTGGGACTGAAAACATTTATAGGCATATGAGGTTAATTATGCAATATTACCATTAGATTGAGCATTCAAATATCCATTATGATCAAAATCATTTTAGACATTGTCATTCAAAAATGCATTTAAAAGTACACTCTCATTCAAAGATTATTGTTATCATAGAAGGGGCTATGATTATTGCACAAGTATATCCATTTTTTCAAATTTGGTGTCATAAAATGAAACTAAACATGAAAATACATACATCATATAAGACAAAACACACTAAGGTTTGAAAAAAACCAAAATTTAAAGAGACCTGGGGCTTTGGATCAACCACAAACAATTATTCATGAAACATTAGAAATTTTAGACCTAAAAACATGGACAAAGAAGGATTACCTAAAGTTGAATCCAACCTAAAAACATGGACAAAGAAGGATCACCAAAAGATGAATCCATAAGATGTGTTAGTAATTTGGGTTCAAAAAAATGTATTATATAAAATATGATTACCTCTCATAAAATATTTTTTTAATATGAAATGGTCCTTCAATTTTAAACTATCATCATAATTCCATAACTAGCAATTGTACCCAATGTAGTATTGGAATTATGGATATGGATGTGTATGGAAGAGTAAACAAAAATGAGGCTTACTACACAATTTGGTACAATAAATGTAATAAAATGAGGTTACATCTTGTGGAGATTATATGTAGTGGATTTCATTTTTTACACATCATTGGAAATAAAAACAAAGGGATATGGGCTTCAACATAGGAGCTCTTGAGATTGTAGTGAAAGTTAAACCCTAACAATCAATGTTGTCAATGTAAATTGCTAAATCTTAGAAGGGGTTGTTTTGTGGCCACCTTAATTGAAGGTCAAGACTAGTATGTATTTTAGGAATTTTATGTTCATTAAAATTTTCAATAAAAAATTGTTTATAATTTATGAATATTTTTAGCATTTATAAATTTTGATTATTGTTATTTGAATTTTGCTAGATCTTAGCTATGTGGATTCTTCTTAAACATTATTTTATAAGAAATAATTTGAAGTTTTAATTGAAAATTAAAAAAAAAATAAAAGACAATATTGTGCACGCACTATGCTTGTAGAACATAACCAAAAAAAGTAAACACTACAACACTTAAAAAAATATAGATGAAAATGTAATCCAACAAGTGGCCTCACTACTCTGTAATTGGCTCCATACAATGTGTATATTACTTTTCATTATTTTATTTTAATTCATACTCATACAGCTAACACGGATTAAAGGTGAAACTACAATATAGCACATAACTCTCGTAAGGAAATAAAAATTGCTCAATATTTAAGTGAAAAAAAATTCACACACTTCCTCTCATGGCACTTCGTAAGAATGTTCCTTCCATTTTGATGGATATTAGTATTTGTATTTTTGAAAAGTGTTTGAATTTTCTCTAATCAATTAAAATTGCATTTAGATTCCACTTTTTAGATATAATGATCAAGTAATATCTTATTATTCCCAATTTTCAAAATGTTCATCACACCATAATTTTTTTTAATATTTATATCTATTTGTTGTTCTCAACCATTCATGCTTCAGAAACAGAGCTACAACCATAATAGTAGTCTCATTCATGCATTTGTTTTACTATCTAAAATTTAGAAAATTAAATTGTTTGAGTATTTTATTTAAATGTTAAAACTTGCACCGAATCATTAGATCGATTTTATAAAAGAAATAAATTATTTACACAATTATAAAACGTATATCTAATTTTATTGTGCAATCATTTAAGCACTTAAGTGTTTTGAATGGTAGAAATCAAATACCAAATATCTAATGGTTGATCGTCCTTTAAAAATATAACAAATCTATGTAAGATAGTTTTAAATATATAATTAAAATAATGGCCTAAAAATAATAAGTAGAAAATGAATGGAACAAACATGTGAATATTTTGTATTTTGACAAGCAACATAAAAACAATCATTTTAAGCATTAGTTGACATGTATCAACTACTTCAGAGATATTTATTCCTCTTCCCCTTTATTTTGGAATTAAATGATACATTATAATCAAAGATTTTTTGAGAAAAAAATTAATTTATATATTATTTTATATAATTAAAAATAAGTTATAACATTGATATAAATACGAATTTGACAAACATCTATAATGTATTTTAAAATGACCATGATATAAAATAATATATTAATAATGGTATTGACCGAAAAATTTTGAAAGTCAAATTGTAAAATACCATGTGTACCTATTCAAATATACAAACAATAACCAAAATACCAATTCAAAGGCCACTACCTTGATTAGCACTTCACACAATTCCAACACAACTTAAACTACTATTATTATCAATGTATATTATATCTTCAACAATTGGGACTCATTGAATGGTGGCACAATCAATTCAACGGTTAAAATTGACTAAATAGTAGTGTAAAGGTAGATTAATTTCACTATAAAAAATGCCTATCACTATAAATATGTCCAAATTCAATATTTGATTCTAGACGTCCTCCCACATCAAGACCTTGGTCACTATTTACATATGGATAATGTCATTTCATATTTAAAAAAAACATATTAATATTAGTAAATCCATCCAAAGGTAAGTTGGCATTGCAATGGGGGAAGAGCCCATGGGTCCCAAAAATGTCAAAACATGCGAAGGTAATTATTAGAGAAATTATAGTTGCATCTCCAGATAGTGTTCATGACTTTTAAAAGCTTTAGGTGCCCATAACTTAAAGTTAGAAGACATTAAATTATTTATACAATTATAATTTTTAATGTTATTGTGCACTCACTTAAGTATTTAGGTATTTTGAATGGTAGAAATTATATGTAAGAAGATTTAAAGGTCGATCATTTTTTTAAAATATTTTAAATTTTGAATCTTTGTAAGGTTGTTTTAAATATATAATTGAAAATAATTAAAATAATGGTTTAACAACAACAACAACAATAACAGCAATAATAACTATGTAGATATTTTTTATTTTTACAAGTGGCATTTTTATTATGAAAACAATCTTTTTAAGCACTAGCCAACATTCATCAATAATTGTTTTAGAGTTGTTTAGTCCTCTTTCTTTTAGACATTGGCATAAAATTGTACATGATTATCTACTTTTTTCAGAAAAAAATAATATTAATTTATACACTTGTAAAGAGTTCATAACTTTTGGCATTCAAGAAAATTTGATGAATTGCTACAATGCATCCCAAAATGACCTTTATAGTAAGTATTATATTAGTAGTGGTATTGACTCAAAAATTTCAAATGTCAGATTGTAGAAAGATCATAGGTACCTATTCAAATATATGCAAGACAACCAATGCACTGATTCAGAGACCACCACCATCCCTACATAGATTCAGTGCTACCCAAAGTGTCAATGTAACTTACACTCTTATCAATATATTTATCAATGCATATTACACACTCAATGATTGGGATTGATTGAATGGTGGAGTAATGAATTCAATGGCCAAGATCGATTAAATGGCAATATCGAAGTGAATCAGTTTCACTATAAATAAATGTGTATGTGTGTGTTTCATTCAATATTTGACTCTATACAATCGCCTACATCACAACCATGATCGTTATTTATGTACATTGATAATATAACCACTTATATTATCTATCCTATCATATTGAGAAAAACATATGATTAAAAAGAAAACCATCTGAAAGTAAGTTTCCATTACAATGGGGGAGGAAAAAAATCATTCAAAGGCAATTATTAGAGAAACTACACCTACAACTCCAAAAAGTGTCCATGACCTTTAATAGCTTTAATTGACCATGACCTAACGTACCCTGGGGGATATGGCACTCAACTACAAATATAAATTCTAGATATGTTACAAATTAAAAATAATTAATTATTTTCAACATCAAATCATTATATTGTGAAAGTGTGAAGTGAAATCTATCAAAGAGAAATTACAAGTACATCAAACTCCACAAGCACATGTTTGACCTAACTAGCAGCACTTAATAAAAAAGGTTTAAAAAAGTTTCACAAATTCTATAAGATTGTAGAGGATGAGCAGAGTACCATCTTTATGTTTCACATTGGAAAGACCTTTAAATTAAACCACAATATTTTGGCAGACAAAGAAGATTTATAGCGATGGGCTCATCTGGAATCTCTGCATGCCACCTATATCTTTTCGCTAGATGATGCATTGTGATCAATATTTATAATTTTGCATACTCGTTTGCTGGACAATATACTATCGAATATCTCGTGTTTACATCTGAATAACAAATCATCATTAGCTGGAGCCTGCACGGGCACTGGATCTGGGGCAGCGTCTATAGAAGCCATGGGAAAAATAAACAATAACTGTAATCACAATACGATGAATGAAGGCCAATTTCCGCAGCGAATTAAAGATCTAAATCACGTAAACGAATTGGATTTCAATGGCAGAAATGAGCAGCCAAAAACACAGGCACTATGATTGATTTGTTTGGATTGAAATGGGTGGGGGTGAGGATTAAGTAGATTCAATGCGCTGTCGTCAGAGGAGTGGCATCCAATGACACATATTAATGATATAATAATGATTAATATAAAATATTATTATACCGCGACATTATAAAATATTATTATAACACGCCGTTATTCATAGAGATGGTTTACAAAAATATGTTTCTACATTTTTTTTAATGAATTAATTTAACTTTTGAATTTTAGGAATAATTTGTTGACGTAATGGATGTATTTATATTATAAAAGTATGTTGACAAGGCTGCCAGTGCTAACGAAAGTCCTACCCATGGCAAATACAATACCATTCACCAGAAGGGAGAGGTTTGAAGGCCGATATACACAACAGTGACGGCATGAGATGCATAAGCAATAAGTTCTCTCAATTTGTATTAGAAGTGCCATTGCAGTTTAACATGGAGAAGCAGATTGCTCTATGAGAAAATAATAAGTCAGTCTAGATGAATACAAAAGTGTTAAAAAAACAAGGGAGAGAAGAAGTTAGTCATGGGAGAAATACGTAAGAATGTAATTGTCAATTGAGGAATTGCCCACGTAATACTTTGAAGACGAACATATCAACAATTGAACCATTACAAAGGATTCCTTAGAAGATGAAATGCATTCAAAAGGCGGGGAATTGCATTTCACTAAAGAAAATCATCGAGCCATCTCTCCATTGTACCCTTCTACCAGGGTGGATATAGCCCAAGAATCCCATGGATAAAATAAATAGTCGGCATCGAATGTAAATTTTGACCGTATTTCTACATGTCAACACGTAGCCCCAATAAAATATATAGCTTCCAATTTGATGAGAGTTTAAGCTAAGATAAATAAGATTTGCATCCCAAATTATACTAATGTTCATGGATGATCAAAAGTAGGTCAGTGGGGCTCGAGGATACAATCATTAATAATAGAAAGTTCAAGGAAAAAGAATCCAAGAAAGTAAAGTACATAAGATAAATTATGTAACTAACAAAGGTGGTAATGAAAGAAATATAAAAGGCAATGAGGGACAAACAAGAGCCTCCAAAAGTATGTGTCAATGACGATTAGAAGACCTTATTGGAAATTTCTGTGGGTTCTTTAAGTGGAGGGGTTGTTTGATGCATCATCAATCACTATAGAAGGATCTGATAGTGTTCATTGAGGAGTACCCAATGTCAAAGGAGGCTGGTTTAGAGATCCTAGGGGCAAGCAAAACACTTCCTCTAGAATCTTCCCAAGCATTGAAGGAAGATGTACTTCCCATAGTACAAAAGAAACTCCTAATGTGATTTTGTCCCTATGGTCTGGTGGTGGCCAATAAGAAGTAGGTTCAAGTCATTGGGAAGGGGTGGAGCCACATCGGTAGGAAGAAGTAGATCCATGGTGCCAAGGGAGAGAAGGATGGGGGATATGCATATTAATGATATGTAGGGAGAAGTGTCACAAACTGATCTATCAACTTTGATGTGTGATGAACTAGTGTCCAAGCGGCGCTTAGTGTCTCTTATTGCTTGGATGGGCTAGTAGAAAGAGGTGATCAAACATAAAGGATATAATCATTGGCTCCAAATATAAACTATAGATTTCAAAACAAAGAGCATGATACAAAACCTTATTCAATTAAATTATAAATACTTTCCATTGACAAGGAATAAAATCAGGGAAACCATAAAATTTTAAATTCCCCAGAGCAAACATAAGGATAGTGTGATTGATGTCAAAATAAGGGCCATGTGGTGTAGTATTTGAAGGAAGATTTTTAATCAACGAGGACAAGGCTTGGAATGCTTAAAACAAACTTAAGGTTATTAAAGATAGAGCTGCTTAGAAAAGATGTGATGTGAGGTGAATTAAAAAAAAAAAAAAACTCTAGTAGTTATTACAATTTTAATAGCCGACTATTGATAAATTATGTTTTATGTTACTTTTTAATTTGACATTTTAGAATAGAGAGAAAAAAGGTTTTAATTTTGGCAAAATGCTTCAACTATCTAACAACCCTATCTTCCATACATTTGACTCAAAGTTAAAAAAAGCAATGGAGATGAAGTAAAAGACAAAAAAATAAAATAAGAATCCAACAACTAAAAGTAATTGGAGTTTGAAGAGTTGAGAAGTTTCAAGGGTTTTTGAGAGAAGGGGATATGTGGAGTAATAAAGTAGATAAAAATACCGAGCCTCTAAGTATTATCATCAATCAAAGGAAGAAATAATCCTCAACACTTCTCTAACAAAACATTTTTTCCAAAGGATTATCAAATGGAGTTCTAGGAATCAAAGAAAATATTCTACCATATTAGCACACCAATTTGGTAACAAGAGTAGATGGTTACTTTGACAAAAAGTCTTCTCTATCTCAACCCACCAAGTTGTTGACAAAGGGGGAATCATCTAACATATGGGAAGTAGTATAGGAGAAGAATGTAGGAATGTTTGCCTTAAGAATTGGGTTGTCTATTACAAAGGTGTATGCCCATGATATTATCATCTATATGTGAAGGGGAATTGTTTGTCTGAAGACCACTATTTGTATAATCACATCCTATTGTCAACATAACCCAATTCTTTTTGGATAACCATCTAACTAGTATAACATGTCAATTAGGGAAAAGTTGAAAACCTATGCAAAAGAGATGGTCCATCTGTGAGGGTCTTACTACGAAGAAAAGGGGTTTGTCTACATTAGATATTATGTAGTCTAGCACCCTTGCCAAAACATTTTTAAGCAATAAAAATTTGTTTAAACTTGACTCGCACATTAGAATGTTGGACCAATTTAGTAGGCTTTTGAACTAGCAAATGGGGTTGCCAATAAAGATGTTTGATTTCATATTTTGAACTAGAAAAGGGTTAGTATAGTCTCAACAATCATTATTTCACAATGGCATCGCTAGAGGGACTGTACCTTGTTGCAACTCAAACATCACAAAAGAACCTCCCTAGTGGAATGTTAAAGATAAAGAATTTGATTTGATTTATTTAAAAAAAATTGATTTGAGTTTTGATCCATATGGAAAGGAGTGGTCCTTGAATCATAAATTGGAAAGTTGAAGGATACCAACCTTGTGCAAGTATATCTCTTATGATGATAAAGAGTTTGGAATTTGGTAAGGCAATGGGCAGTTTCAAGCCCAAGTTTCTAAAGGCTACTCTAAAGAAAATATTAAAGGCATTTGGATGGTGAATCAATGCCTTGAAGTGATTAAGGGAATTTGACCAGTGACTTGTTAACATTGAAGGGTGCAAGGAAGATTATGTGTGTTAGTAAGCCACCTATGAAGTAGTGAAAATATATGAGAAAGGTAAAGAGAGAGGAGAAAATTCCTTTGTTGAAAATGGCATCATTGATGAAGCATTGGTGATCAAGTCACAATACCCATCTTATTTGAGACTAATTAACAAAGGCCCATGTTTAGCACATGATGTGGATGCTAGTTTTTGACAAAAATACATAGTTTCATAGGATTTTGTTGGTGAAAATATTCAAACACCACCTATAAATATGCAAATCAATATTTGAGGTATAGGGAAAGCAAACTAAGGTTTCATATTTGGTCAACAAAATCCAAAGTGTGATTGAGCTTCCTAGTTACGGGGAAAAGGTGGAGAAAAAAGATGCATCCAAGGAAAACAAGATTGACTACATTGATGCATTTTGTGTTCATAACCTGAAAAAGAATAATAGCACAAGCTTGGTTAGTGATCATGGTAGCATATGTTTGAAGCTCACCCATATAAATCATGATAGATATAGGGTGTGCAATATCTAATCTTTGGTAGATTGGTCGGTGTTATACTAAGTGAAAACTTATCCCCATAGTTGGTGTCATATGTGAAAGGGTTGATGTAGGATTTAATGCATAAGCTGACTAAACACCTATTAAGAAGATAAAGGATAGTTTGGAGAAGTGTTCAAAGTGATATTCTTACCCAACCCTCAATGCCTTAGCTTTATTCTATTGTAATTATTGAGAGTGGCTTTCATCAAGATGGATGGTAAAAAGTTGTTTCCATTTATTGCATTAGTTAAAACACATATAACAATAATATGGGTTATTTTTGGATTGGCTAAAATATCAAAAACTAAATGGATATAAGTAATCAAAGTTGCAAAGTCTTTAACAGTAGAGATTTTTAATTATTTTCATGCAAAACATACATGCAAATGAAGAGAAACTAAAATAATACAACTCACTAGGAAAATGCCCAACATACAGTTCGAAACTCTAAAATGTCCTTAACACATTCAACCATGTAACTTTTCATTCTATTGATGTTTGAGTCTTTGTGAAAATATGAAATGTTATGCACCATGTATTTTCCTAAGGGTGGTCAACCCCAAGAGGATTAGGTTCATGCATGAAGGGTTTCATCCTCAAGCATCGAGTAAGATACTATATCATCATCACCTTCCTATAGTTGAAGTTGAGTTTTGTTGATATTCAACAAGATATTTTCTTTCTACCTTGTGCATTGTTTTATAGCCTAGCTCCCATTGATCCTAAATCATAGGAAGTCAATCGATAAAAGGTGGTAGTTAACTGATAATTAATTTCCTCAAACGTAGGCAGCTAACTAATAATAAATTTACCCAAATGTAGGTAGATAGATAATAACTAACTTCATCAAATGTAGGAAACTAACTAAACAACAAATCTCTAATTATGATGTTAATTGACTAAGACGAACTATTTATCTCTACCTTATTTTATGGAGTAATATCCTAACTACTTTTACTCTAACTATAGATAAAATAAGATGCTTTATTATGATTTAAAACCCAATATTTTATTATAACTATAAATAAATTACTTACTCAGTGTTGTAGGTTAAAAGGGGACGTTACAAATCCACCATTCACTAAGTTTCTTGCCCACAAACAATGAAATGCTAGATGTTCAAAGATCCCTAGCCCCTCCCAACTAACATCCTTAGTAGGTAGATTCCTTCAATAGATCAAGTACTCTGTGATAATCATGTCCCTTAAATTCTTCTCCCATATGTCAATGATAGCCTCTAGAACCAATATGAGCTTCCCCTCATCATCCATGTGTGTTAAATCAATTGATGGTGTAACATAATGGCCAATTGGTCTTTTGAGGTAAGACACATGAAAAACATTCTGAATTTGACTACTAGCTGGCAATTCCAACTCATAGGCCACTTCACCAACTCTCCTTAAGACTCTATATGTTCCACAGAAGATGGATTTGAGATTTTCATCACCACATCTTTTAATTGAAGTTTTCCTATAACTTTGCAAGAGTAGAACGACCATATCTCCAACCTCAAAGGATCTCTCAGTGTAGTGTCAATCTACATAAATATTCTATTGATTTTGGGCCCACTACAAATGATCTTTGAGTGACCTAAAAATGTCTTGGTTATGTTCCACCAAGTCACCATTTATTGGCAATCTACTATCAGTAAACCCCACATCAATGAAGGTTAGTACATCATATCCATATAATACCATAAAAGTTGTCATGCCAATGGACATATGGTAAGTGGTATTATAACAATACTCTCTAAGATGTAACCACTTAATCCATGTTGTTTTTTAATCTATAACATACTTCCTCAAGTACCCTTCAACCCACTTATTTTCTATCTTTGTCTATCCACTGCTCTAGGGGTGATAGCAGGTGATAAGAGTGAGCTCATTTACCATCAAAAAAAATAATTCTTTCCAAAAGGAGCTCAAAAATCTATTTTCCATATCACTGACAATACTCTGAGGTAAACCATGCGACTGGAATATCTCTTTGAAATACAAGTCAACTACATGTTGTGCTCTAAACTCAATAGGAATGGCAATAAAATGTGCATATTTAGCTAACCGACCCACTACAACAAAAATGAATTCCTTTCCATTTATCTTAAGAAAGCCTATGCTGAAATCCATCGATATACTTTCCCATTTTTGGTTGAGAATGGGTAAAGGTTATAGTAAACGTGATAGAAAAGTATGTTCTGCCTTATTCTGTTGGCAAGTGGTACATTCTCTAGTATGTCTGAGAATGTATCTTCTTTGGGGCCCTTCAAACTAAATATCTCCCTCAAGTGCCTATAAGACTTGTAGAAACTTGGGTGACTATCCATAACTGCATCATGCAAAGTCCTCATAATTATCCTTCATCGTGGACTTGAGTACAAGGAAAATTATGCTCTTATACAGTATAAGCCTTTTTTACACTATATACTTGTCATCCTTCACACTTCCATTTAAAATATTAGAATTATAAGTGTTCTACCATGATAACAACCTTTCAATCAACAACAATATAAGACATGGACTAGAAAGTAGGCAGTCAAGAAAAAGCATCAACAACCATATTATTTTTACCCTTCACATATTCTATGCCAAAATCATAATATTAAAGTTTACTCATCAAATTTTGTTACTAATAATTCATATCACGTTGGCCAAGAAATAATTTTACACTGTTATGATCTATTCTTACCAAAAACATTCCACATACTAAGTATTGCTTGAACTTAGACAAAACCTGCATGATAATAAGCATTTCCATGTCACAAATACCTTTATGAAGTTTTCAATTTTATAATATTAAATGCAATGGGATGCCCCTCTTGCATTGGCACAACTACCATCCCTTTACCTAAAGCATCACACTCAACAAGAAATGGTTATGAGAAATTAGGTATGACAAGTATAGGGCATGAGATTTGTAATCACCTAAATGTGGTATTTGAGTGCTAAGAGTGCTACATGAGACAAAATATTTATAGATTATCCCTATACATATCTTAGATCCTTTTATCACATTTTTAAGCCTTTGTTTAGACCACAAGCATCCCTAGTTATCTAAAAGATAGTCTTAGAACTTCATTCCAAGTTCCTAGCCCTTCGTGCCCAACAACCTACCAGCTAGACATTAACACCACACTAAGGACACTAGAGCTACATGGCTAGTGTACCAAAAATGGTGCTAATTTCCCTTGTCCTAACTCTCCTAAATGGATATAGTTTCAAAAGTAAAACCCTCCTATGGTCGGCCTAATTATATTTTATTATCTATGCAAGTTATATGACATTATAAATACATGAATTTTAGATCTCTATCCGCTAAATGGAAAATATATGCAAAAGACCTATTCAAACATGAAATAAGTTGAGTAAAATAAAGGTTATTAATCCCTATTCTACCCTAATTTTTTATACTACCATATACAACTGCCCTAAAACCAGATTTTTTAGATTTCCAATCTCAAGCAGACTCAAGGCATTCAACACCACTATCATTCTAGCATCACTTGCACTTACACCATCACTTAGGTGGGGATAAATACATTGACCTTGATCCCTCCTTAGATTATTGGTATGTAGGAAACTCTCTTCACATTGTGGTGTTGAGGAGTTCCATTCTACCCTACTAACAAACACAAATTTTCATCTCTTGCCCTACTTGAAAGGAGTATTAGGGTTAACACCATAAATTAGCTATTATATGTATAATACAAAGTTTCAAACTTCATGCACACTAGAACACAACCCATAAACACATACGTAGGTGTACCCATAATTTATAAACAATCTTGCAAATTAACACTATTGCCATTTTTAAGACACTAGAGCCACATGATGCTACTATCCAAGTGTGGTGCTTATATCTAAGAGAGGATCTAACACTGGGATTTGGTTGATGATATTTAAAATTGTTCGTATCCCATATTTTAGCACTCAAATCTTCCATATCAAGTGTTTTTTAGATAAGTCTCTATTGAAAATATTTAATACTATTTATTGAAAGTCAAAACAACTCAAAATCTATAAAAAATCAATGGTTATTTATTACATATTATTTTATTTATTTAAGTTACTCATTATTTTAATCAAACATAAGATTTATATTAGTTAAATCCTAAAAGGTTAAAATATTTGGTGAAACTGCATTAATTCAAATATTGTTTAAAAATCCTAGTTTGATACAGGCTTTATCTTCATCTAATTTTTGTGCACTAAATTAGGTTTACAAATTTTTATTTTTCTTAATTTTTTGCATAACCTAGCTCATTTAATCAATCCCACATTAAGGTTTCATTTATTTAATGTAATTTAATTTTTTTCACAAACCCTAACCCTAGATAACCCCAGGGTTTACATTTATAGAATTCAAATTTTAGATCCACATGTCTTCTAATTTTTATTTCATATAATCATGATCATAATGATAGAATAAATTAATCACTTCTTATTACAATGTTTAATACTTTTATTTGCATACTTGTTCCCTTTAATTCATAATGAACTTAGAAAATACATAAACACATGTATAGATGATACTTTATATCAATTTAAATCTATGTCATATCTCATAGCATTTTATCTTTATCCCATGTAAAATTCTAGTAACAGGCAAACCCATACACACATAGAGGATTTATCACATAAGACAATAATTATGTTTCAAGTTTCAATGTCATATCTTATGCACAGGAGATAATCTCCTTCTGCTCCTCATATCTATGAGGGTGATAGATGATTTCCCTCTAACTAGGTCCATGTTATCATTCCTCCATGAGATGAAGTAGCCTATATCAATTACAATATTCTCTATACTCATCCTATTCACACCTTTTCCCTATAGGGCATGTGCCTACATGTTCAATCAGAATTAACTAGGGTTTGCATTTGTGAGACTCTATGTGATCAAATTATCAATATGAGAAAGATAATTATAGGTTTAAAAAATTAGAATCAACTATTACATGAAAATATTAGAACATTGGAAAATTAATTTACAAGACAAAGCCATCTAGGAAACGCTAGTGTAAATCATATTGGTTGATTATTTTGTCGATCAGCGTACTGATAAACAAAATATGTCTAATCAGCTAAAGTAGGAAGATTGGTCATCCAAATGTGTAGGTTCACCACATCAAAAGGGGACTAATCTCTCCTCTCATCACGGGGAGGTTCCCTATATATATATATATATATATATTATTTTTTGTTTATATATATATATATATATACATATATATATATATATATATATATATATATATATATATATAAACAAAAAATAATACTCAAGGGTACGATAAACCATCCATCTCTCTTTTTTCATAGATGATGTGTGCAAATCAAAGGAAAAATCTCAAAGGAAATGATAGAAAGCACTCCTCTTCTTTCAAAAGTACTATTCAACAAACCACAAGAATACTCCTGGTAGTAATTACAAAATGTAACCAAGGACATAGTAACTAGCAAATTGAGATGTAGCACAAAGTCTCCACCTAAATTGCCCAAGACTGAGATACGAAGGATAATGAGGGCACAAAGTCTCTCCATAGTTGGCTTCAGGACACCTTCCTGACTACTTTCACTAATTTTGCTTATTGAATTAAAGGAACATAAAATATATTAAGGAAAAAGACATAAGAAAAATTTCCCCATTAACAAAGATATCACCACACAAAGTCTGAAAAGTCACTTGCTTTCTTATTCTAATAACAAAATATGATCGACAATCTGAGCTCAAAGTCTCAATAATGCCTTTCAATTTGGGTAGAGTTTCATTTCTAATTATTAGAGAGAGATATAGATCCCCACAATAATAAGAGACTCCCTTATATAGCCTCTTCAAGAAGGACTTGGGAATAGTAACACATCATGTTGCATTGAATTTTGTTAAGAAGACATGCTGGAATTTAGGGGCATTTACCCATTTGCTTTTCTCAATGCAGAGAAACGGGTCATGCTATTGAAAGTTTGCATCTTTCAATATCCAATTGGTGGTCTACTTCTAAAAACATATCTGATGCGCAAATGTTTCTGGTCCTTCCTCATCATTCCTCTTTTTCTAGTTATTTGAATCGGGTCCTTGATTCAATTTGATGCTCTGTTCCTTAGTTGCTTCCTACTGGTCTTGGCCTTAAAGCCTTTGAATGCATTCGGGTCCATGCTTAAACTTGCAAGGATCAATGGCTATTTCATTATTGTGACTTTGACGTTTGTGAGAATGTCACTTTCCTCAACAATTCCTTTGGCTTTGTCATTTGATCTTTCTCGGAGGGAACTTGCCCTTCGGGACTTTGAGAAATGGTCCACTTTGGGTTAGGAAGAGCCCTCCACAAGGGTATCTGCCCTTCGAGTGGTCTTCAAATGGCCTTCAGGTTTATTTTGGTGGGTCTCTAAGCTCTTTGGCTCTTCTTTAAGGCTTTTCAAAATCAACGGCTATTTTATGAACCTTAAAATTGACGTTTGAACACTTGTCACTATGTTTGAATTTCAAACTGCTAGTTCACCGTTCTTGACTTTGACATCTTTGAGCACGTCACCCCTTGGACTTTCTTTGGCTTTCTCTTGATTTGGCCTTTTTTGCTACTTATTTCCTTTGGATTTCTTGTTTTGCATCCTCCCGAAGGGAAGGTGACCCTTCAGCTTTGGAGAAATGTCCTTTAATTTGGTAGCTGAGAGTCCCTTGTAAGGGCACCTGCCCTTTAGGGTCCTTCAGTGGCATTTTGTCTTTGGAGTCCTTCGGAGCTTTCCCACATACTTTTTTTGTCGACAATTTCCCTCAGACAAAAAGTCTGCAAGAATTGTTTTGACTGCTTTGTCTTTGGCCTTCAAAAATTCTTTCAAGCTTTTCTCCCACAGTTTCCCCAAATTTCTTCAGACTTTTTGTCTGAAGGAATTCCTTCAGATAGAAGTCCGAAAGAATTCATTTCTTGCCTTAGTCTTTTCACCGGGCTTTACTTTATTTTTGTTCTTTTCTTTCTTTCGGAGGAAAAAGTCTGGAGGAATTCTTTCAGAGGAAAAAGTTTGAAGGAATTCTTTCAAACAATTTCCCTGAAGGAATTGTCTCTTTGTTACTTTTACTGGGGGAACTTTTATGAAGGAAATCCCTTTTCTCTTTTGGCCTTTGATTTGGTCCATTTGTCTCCTTCCTGCCCCCGCAAGGGTTGTTTGAGCTCCAAATTAGCCTTTCAAGTTATTGTAACGGTTCATTTCAGCTTTTGAGTGTCTTCTACAAGGGCTGTTTGTCCCTTGGAAATTTGCCTTAGTCGATTTTATGTGAATCTCAATTTTTGACATGTGGCAGCATCCGTTGCTCTTAGAAACAAAGTGAAATGAGACTCAGAAGATGACACTTGGTAGCATCCACTGAGTTCTATAAAGTTTTTGCTCACTGCCCTCTACAAGGGTTCTAGGCCTTGGTTCACTGCCCTCTGCAAGGGCTGTTTGATCCTTTGGCTTTGGGGCAGCCCCTTGAACCTACCGATTGAACCAACCGATTGAACTAACTTTGGTTCAACAGTTCAATGGTTCATTCCCTTTGACTGTTTGAACCAAGATTCTTTGAAACAAGCCTCGTTGAACCCATTAAACCCTAAACCTTGAGCCTATTAAACCTTTGAACCAAAGTGGTTCAATGGTTCATCGGTTCAATCAGTTCGTTCTTTTTATTTGGATAAGTCCTTTTGATCTTTTTGAACCAAATGCATTGAACCATTTTGTCATTGAACCTGTCAGACCATTAAACCTTTGAACCAAAGTGGTTCAATGGTTCAATGGTTTAAGCCTCAAAAACTTGTTCTTTTGATTGAACCTGCCTGTAGAAGCCTTTGACCCTATTGAACCATTATTCCATTGAACCTGTTGAACCTTGAACCAAAGTGGTTCAATGGTTCAATGGTTCAATGATTCAAGCCTTCTTCTATTTGATAAGTGTTTTGAAGCCGTTGAACCTTGAAGTGATTAAACTTTGAACCTTGGCAAATGTGCTTAACTCTTGCTGCTGATGTTAAACCTTTGAAACCATTAAACCTGTTGAACCAAAATGGTTCAAGGTTCAACGGTTCAATGGTTCAATCCTTTCTTAGAAGCTTGCCGATGAACTCTTTTTGGTTGAACCTTGTCATTGAACCAACTTTAGAATCGCCTAAGTGTTGAGAGCTCACTTCTTTCCTGTAGAGTCCACAGAAATCAACTTGCGAAGTCCGTATAACTTGGCCTGCAGAGTCTGTAGATTTTCTTCCTATAGAGTCCGTATATTTTAGCCTGCAGAGTTTGTAGATTCAAGCCTACAGAGTCTATAGATTCTAGCATGTAGAGTCTGTAGATCTTTGAGAAGATTAAAACATGAGGAATTTGAATGCTCAGAACAAATTTAGAGAAGGGAAGAGATTATTTTTGTCTGAAGGACCAAAATAGTTTAAATGTTGTGCCAAAAATGAGTGATATTTTTAGGGGACAACGAATCATATATATGCATCTTCACCTAGTCAATTTGTGACAAATAATGTTACATATCCAAATCATAAATCACAAACAATTACATCTACAATTAGTGATTCACAAAGAATTCAAAATTAAAATAAGAGTTCAAGTGAGGTACTAAGGGAAATGATTAAATCTAAGTTATTCAATCTACCCCCTCTACACCTAGTAAGGAGATCTTAATATTATTGTGCATATCATGGAATGCATGGGTACTACCCTGAATCATTTTTAGCATTGAAAAAGAATCTACAATAGATAATGGATACAAATGACTCACATAGTGACACTTCATCCAAATAACATACAATGGTACATATACAAGGGTCAAATTTAGAAATAGTAAAAAAATGGTTACCAAAGCATAAATAATAACAATAAAAGGTTCACAAAGTAAAATAAAAATAAGAAATAACAAAAAAAACACAAGTAAATCAAGTTAAAGATGCAAATCTACCTCTCCAAAATGAGGCTCGACTTTCAAAAGGTTATAATTTTGATCAGAAATATTTACAACAGTTTGATTATCATGGTCAAGGTCTGGGCAAGTAGGCCCAAGACATCACTACTCCTATTTTAGAAGTTGATAATTTTGGTCAAAAAGGTTTGGAATTTATCAAACATCTCAAGGAAAATTATTCATAAATATCATTTATCAAGGAAAAATATACGTATACATAGGAAATGTTGCAAAAAGAGCAAGAACTTAAGTTGCATAGTCAAAATCAAGTTATGTGAATAAGCATTTCCAACAAAAGGCTTTCTAGGAAAAGAGCTTCCACAACACCATATGTCTACAATAAGCACAATTTCAAAGGGAAAAGACACAATCAATATTACAAATCACAATTCAAAAAGGTCAAATCCATATTACAAGGCAATTCCCTCTAACATTCTAGGTTATTATGATTTCAGTGATAAAAAATACTCAAATTCCTACTGAAACAACATTCAACTACAACATATCATCCACAATATAAAAGATATTATCATTCTTACTGTTGACATAGGTTAAAATCATAGTGAGTCTCCCATGAGACTCATTGGTTAGCATGGTTTCTGTCTTCATGTACATACTTTCTCTCTCTTTTCTCCTTGTACATACTTCATTTTCAAATTGCCTCTACATAGCTTATTATCTATAAAATAAAAAAACAATATAACATCTTAGAAACATAAAAACATTTAAATATTAATCAAAAACACAAATTTATAGATTGGTATGCATTGCTATGTTTAAATTTATTATATTTTCTAGATACTTCATATGCTAGCAATCTTAGTATAGTCGGTTCTATAATACTATATGTTTCACTTGTCGTTGTTGAGTGATTAAGATCACTTACAGGACTGAGGTCCACTACACTAATCTAGACTTGATATCATCTTCCGACTAGGGGTACATAAATCAATTCATGGTTATTCAGATGACACATTGCCCACTTGGGGGCATCTTATACACTATTTTTATTACCAAGTTCTATCCATACATTCTATACATTTCAGTATTACCATTATTATATCTTGATTTTGATCATTGATACTCATACTCATATTTGTTATTGATTATCACTAATTTAGACTCCACATATGTATATCCTAGCTATTAAACATATATGTACTATATTCATGCATTCTTTCATTTTTAGATTTCATGGTTTAGACTTGATTGTATTTCCTATGCTTGTTCTATTCGATGGCATTTGAATATGCCATTTTTCTATGCCTCTACACCACTTATATTCATAGTATGTATTCTTTGGACATGTGCCCATATCCCTTGTGTGTACTTTTTTGATTGTGTATGTAGACATTTAAACATGTCCTTCTATGTGGCTCTAATCCAACTTGCTTGTTGCTTACATATGTAGACATTTGAACATGTCCTTGTATGTCTTATTTATCAAATTTAGTGACATGTGCCCAGTTCCCTTGTATTGTTTCCCCTTGTCCTATTTTTTCATGCCTCATATGGTTTATTTGTATGCTTTCTTGTACGCATCATGGCCATGACATTTATCTTTTTTTTATGCCATGATGGACCTCATACATCTACCCTTCCTTCTTGGGTATCGTTATGGACATCATGCCCCATAACCTTAGGTAGCTACTTAGATTTTATGTTATACACATTGATTACATCTATCTTGACACTCTTGTGTAATGTTAGACACAACATACATCTTACATTACATAATTATGTTTATATTTTCTTACATTTTGATGTTATGTTTGTGCATTGTATTGGATCATCACGCAATTATCATATATGTTTTGGATAACACATTTTTTAGAGATATTTATTTTGAGGAGAATTATTGTACAGGTTCAACAACTACCCTCAAAAGAGGGGGCATTCACAAGGGTTTACCATAGAGATCAAACTCCTACATTGCATTCACATAACACTTTTCAACACATAGGCTCAGTTTCAATCAAATATAGGTAAAACACAAGAAAAATTAGGGAATTAGAAATTAGTATAGTGACTTAAATTTTAGACTAGATAAAAATTAGCACCCAAATAGGGATAGTAGTGCCACATGACAATACTGTCTAGTAGCCCAATTTTAGGGTAGTTCAGATTAGCTAGAATAGTACAATAGGTGTAATATATGTTTACATAGATACATCTTTATGTTTGATAGTTATGCTTAGATTTTTCTCATATTCACACTAGTTCAACTAAGATTCATATCTATTACTTAGATTAGGGGCATCATATGTGGCATGGTCATTCCCACATTTTGTTTAGTTAACCAGACATAACTATTACAACTCAGTCGAACATTAGTATACTCAAATATTTAAAATTAATTCAATGTAATGGACTTGTACCTTGCCTAAAAATTGATGACTAAGCTCCCAAGGCTCTTTGCAAAAAAAACACAAGTTCTTCCTTTTGAGCTCATTTCTAGTGTATTCATCAATGTTTTTTTGCAATAGATTGAGGTGTAGCTCTTCGAGTGTATAAATTAAATCCTCTCTTTTGGAAATTATCCTTTTTTATCCTGTAGTAGGTGCTTTAGGCTGAGATGAAAATGTGCTCTTTAGTAAAAATATCTCAAGTGCAAAATCCCTCTTAATAGACTCTTGCAATGAAGAGGGTGAAAAGTCCTTAACTAGATTTTTGAGGGATCAAAAAAACCTTTTATAAAGAGAAAAGTGATTCTTTTTTATGATACATCAGGTACCATGACCAAAAATAGCTAAAATTAAACAAAATATAAATCTATTGAGGTTTGATGTCTGATTTTGGCAAGCTACCTAAAGCAGTAATCCTCATCCTTTTGCTCAAAATGGCTCAATAGTCTTTCATTGAAATCATCAAAATTCATTACATTAATATACCCTTATGTGACCAAACCATGGTGACACCAATTATATAAAACACCATCTAAATTTAATGTGGTGAATTTAAAGGCATCTTCTTCCATCATAGTGCTGAGTGTAAAGTAGGTTTGTAGCTTTTCTAACCATGCCCAAGTAGATGTTCTATTACTGCCATCAAAGGTAGGAGCATTTAATTTGTTCAATGTATTTTGGAGGTCCCTCATTTCATCATTTTGGTTTCTACTATAGGTTCTACCACCTTAATCCTTTTTCCCAAGTATCTTCAAATAGTTAACAAAATTTATTGTGCCTTAAAATCTTCTGATTTCTCTTGATACTCCAAAAAGTGTGTCTAACTCCTCTTGAGTAATTATCTTATCAACTATTTTTCATTCTTCTATATAAACAATAGTTTAGTGGGTTTTTAAAGGAGACTCGTTAAACTAACCATTGGTCATTCATGTAAATCTAAACATCCCTCTCTCTGAGATGCCTTCGTATGATATGGATTTTTGATGTTACTTTAGAAGTGTAGCATTTCTTCCATTAGTTTTGCCATTATTTCTTGTCCCTACTAAATTATTATCACAATATCTTCAAATATATTTTCCCTTTCATATTCTATCATCTTTCTCTCTATCCTCATGTGCCATTTTATGCTTCCTTTGTTCCCTCTATTGATATCTCATTTCCTTATCACTATGTGACATGCAGTCTAGATATTTTTTTGTGTTTTCCACAAAATGACAAGATCATAACTTTGATACCTCTTAATTTTCCAAAATGAAATGCATACAAGTAATTATATATATAAAATATCTAACAATATATGTTTTTAATTATTCTCATGCAACACTTTCATGTAAATGGAGAGCATTTAAAATTATACAACTCACTATGAAAATGCCCAACATACTAATTAAAACTTTGAAATGTCCTTAACACACATATATTCATGCAATCATTCATTCTATTGATCCTTGAGTCTTTGTGTAAATATGAAATGTCCTACACCACATATTTTCCTAAGGGATGTCACCCCTAAGAGGATTAGGCTCACCCTTGAAGGGTTTCCTCTTTAACTGTTGAGTAAGTTATTGTAGAAACATCACCTTTGTTATACCTAAATTTGATATTTGTTAATATTCAAAAGTATATTGTCTTTCTACCTTATGCACTATTTTATATCCCAATTCCCAGTCATCCTAACTCATAATAAGTCAATTGATAAAGGGTGGAAGCTAACTTATAATTAATTTCACCAAATGTAGGTAGGGATATCAGTGTCAAAGTTACATGCACATAGGACTACCTAATATTATATTTCATAACTTGCTCTACGTTAAGTGCAAATTTTATTCTATCATACTCTTTAAAAAGAGCACTTCATTGTGAAGTATATAAGGGAAATTGCTCTCAAGCTAAAAATTCAAGTCCTTTACCCCAGGGGGACCAATCCCAATATGATATGTATCAGGCACTAGTATCAATTTAGTTCATTTATGGGTACTACCAAAATACATCCCATTATGGTTGGGTATGCCTAGATCCATCCAATTATGTGTACGTGACCCTAGTGAGCTGGACAAAATTAAGCGTATCCAACCAAATCAAAACATGCCAAGGAAGTACCAAGGGAGAAAGCATAATCTAAAGTGGGAAAAATGGCCCTTTTGTTTTAAATTAAAAAAACCTACTTACACTTTTAAAATAATAATAAAATTAATAAACAAAATATGGGTAAACTCTAAAAGGCACTCTCACATTCATTTTGTCAAAATCAAACAACATCACACTTACCTCTCATTGCATACTTCACTCTTGTTGTAAATTTGTAATCTCACATTCATTTTTTTCATTTACTTAAATCTAAATCAATTCTTTTGGTAATCCTAGGCCATAAGTGCCCATTTAGTGCCAAGAAGTTTAAGGATATTGCAACAAAGAGAATTTTCTATTCAAGATAATTTTTTGGTGGTTGGTTTTATTTTTGATTTCTTTTAAAATTCCAATATTTATATACGACAGTTTTCTATTTATTTTTTATTTTTTTAAATATTCTTATAACAAATACATTTCTTCTTCCCTTAATAGTAATAATGCATATTTTAACCAAGTGTCTAAGGTATTTTCTTGAATGGCTATAAAATTGATATTTTCTCACCCCTTAGGAAGTGTGTCACAATTTTAAAACAAGTCCTAGGTGGAGTGGGGGGGTTATATTTGACATTGCACAAAGTGTAGTGTCACATATAAGAGTGCATATCATCAAGTTAAATCCCATTTGTGTAATTCATGGCCAAGGAATCAAAAATTTCATTAGGTTGAATAGAAAGGGGTTGATATCACTAAGATCTTTGGATACATCAAAAAGCTCGCAGAAGTTGATGTAGTGGTTTCCCTAAAATCAAAGCATCTATTGGCATATAAAGGACTTAGATCTAGAAAATTTCCTACTACTCCATCTTACAACCCTATTATGGTTGCATCACATTCATATTTGTCTACATCCTCTACTAAGGAATTTGATTCATCTCTCACTTTTGAGAGAACAAGAATTCCTTTGGAAAGGTCATTTTAAAATGAATCTAATGAAATTACTATGCAAATCATTGGGTGTTGTATTTATGAATGTGGGCTGCCATTTTATTATAGTTAGATTACCATATTGGTGGGATATAGTGAAAGGTATTGATGAATCCCTTAAGAGTTCACCATCTTAGAGTATGAAAAGGTATACACTAATTTATTGGTGAAATAAATAAAACATGAATATGACTCATTTCAACCCATTAGAGATTCATGGATCAAAATAGGGTGTCAAAAATTTCAAATCCAAATAGAAAGATACAAATAATAGATCATTGATTAATGTGATTGTGTTTTAACTTAAAGGGATAATGTTTCTAAAGATCATTGATTATGAGGGGTAAGTGAAGGATGCACAATTCATCACCCCCTATCTATCTATATGGTAGACTCCTTCATGTACATGTATAAAAATCTTTCTCATAGGATATAAAATAATTGAAAATGATGGAATCACCCTATGTATCCGAGATAGAATCACCCTATCTATCTTCTATCTATCCGAATATGATTGAATGAGTCAACATCCTTATAGAGTCCATTGAGATAGTGGGGCCTAAAAATATTGTCCATGATATAACAAAAAATGTTAAAAATTACAAAGTTGTGGGGATGTTAGATGAGGAAAGGTGCTGACACATATTTTGGACACCCTACTACAAAAATTGGGCAATAAATTTGCCTAGATAAAATAAGTGTAAGAAAATTTGAGTGAGATACAAATGTTTATCACAAAATATCACATCATAGGGCATCTTTAGGGCCTTATTAAAGTTACAGTAGTTAAAGGTAATTATCTTGTTCATTCCCTCACTATATTGCTACAAAAATTGGGCAACAAATTTGCCTAGATCAAACAAATGAAATAAAAGGTGAGTGACATCCAAATGTTTGTCACCAAATATCACATCATAAGGCATATCTAAGGATTTATTAAAGTTTCAGTAGTTAAAGGTAACTATCTTTTCTTTAATCATTAAAAAATAATTTCAATTTATTTTGTAAATTTGTAACTCATAGAAATTTTAACTTTTCTTTATTTGGCTTAATTTATTATTAGGTTGTTGAGACTTGATTTGCCTCACACAATCATCATGAGATGACTTGTGAAGGTACGAGAGGCATTGAACAACATGGTTATAACCAACCTTTCGAATGTATGGAAGAAATGAAACACTGAGAGGGTCACAAAAGTGGAAGGGTTGATCCTAGTTGATAGTTGGTGGGATTGTGTTGATTACTTGATCAATTTTACCAATACCATCGTGACTATGCTTAGATTTATTGATATAGATATTTCATTTTTGTGCAATATTTATGATAGAATCGACTCAATGATTGAGAATCTTAATTTCATCATAATGCTAAAGAGAGATTTTACATAGCACTTAATCAAGCAAATGCATTCACATCTTATTGATTGGTGAGACAAAATGACCACCCCACTTCATCTCATTATATTTTCCATAACTCAAAGATACTAAAACATTGATATCCTTTCTTTGCCTAGAATAATCCCACCATATAGGGATGTTGAGTTTATTGATGGGTATAAGGAAAAAATTACTACACTTTTCTCTAGTTTAGAAGTGGAAGACATAGTTGTGTGAGAGTTTAAAATTTTCATATCCTCTATAGGTTACACCCTTATCAATCTTTGAGATAAGTATACAAACACTCATATGTGGTGATAAATACATGAGAAAGGATCCACCCATCTCCAACCTCTTGTAATTAAAATTCTATCACAAGTAAGATTTTTTTTAACTCTTTATTTTTATTTTTACTTTTTAATTTTATAAACTTTAATTTTGGATTATGTTTGCCTCAATAGGTTGTGATTTCCTCTTTAGCTAAGTGGAATTGGAGTACATACACCTTCATCCATTCAATTAACAATAACATGTTGGCAATGAAAAAGGAAGAAGAGTTGGTCTATGTGCATTCCAACATGTGCCTTATATCACACAAGTAGGTTGAGTATAAGCAAAAGGTGAAAATGGGTTAGAATTTAGAGCTAGATCATCCTGACTTGGATTATTCCATTTCCCACTTTTCATTACTTTAAATGGATCTATAGAGTTCTTTGTAAGACATACATAGTGCAACTAGTGGGAGTTTATCTACTACTATTTATTATTCTAATGAACCAGACAATGATGTTGATTCTCTCAATGAAGATCTATATGTTGATTTATTTTTATTTTTTATTAAACATTTACACTATGTACTTTTAGTTCTAAGTTTAACAATTGACTATTAGTCAATTAATCTATTCATATTTATGTTATGATAATTGGCACTAAATTATCAGTAATGTTTTCAACTATTTTGTGGTTATTTAACTTATTTTGTTTAACTATATGCATATTATGTGCTTAATTTTTATTATTTAGTTATATTTTAAATATTTTATCAATGTTACATAGGGATGCATCCCCCAAATTTTGGTGACATCCTTGATGCCCCTAACATTTCAGGGATATAGGGAATTGGAGGGGTCATCCCCAAATTTCTTTTAAAAAACTCAATGCTTTTACTTTAAAACATAACCCCCACCCTAAAAAAGGTTGTTATTTTCATAAAAATATTGAACTCAAACCTTGAAAAGCACCTTAGAAGACATAAATAAATTTTAAACCCCTAAATTTTATTGAATAAGTTTATATATATATATATATATATATATATATATATATATATATATATATATATATATATATATATATAATAGTCCCCCATTCCCCTCACTGTCCCAATATCTAACATTTTTTTCCATATTGAAAACCTTGTCCCCATGTGCCCACATTCCCCCATCCCCAAAACATAGGCAACTATGTATTTTATGCTTTTTTTAATACCATTGTAGCTAAGCAAAAGATAAATTAATGTACCAGTGTATGACTAATTTTTTTCCTAGGATAAAATAATATTGAAATAAATGAGTAAATGATGAGCCAAAGAATAACACCTTGATTAAAAAAATCCATAAATTATCCATGATGAGATATTTGATAAGTGGAGAAAATCATCAAATGGTGGAGAAAAACCCACAATCTAGTATTAGGAAGCTTGCAATAATGAAATCCAAGTAGAATAACATGTATTGGCTTAGGAGAAGAATGACCTTAGGCTAAGAGAGCATCAATGATGCAAGAGTAAGGCTTATAACAACAAGAATGATTTGTGTTTTGAGAGTGAGAGGAATGAGGAGAGGAAGGCTCTTTTATAGAGTAAGAAGAAAATAATGGAAGTTACAAAGAATCTCATGATTACCTTGCGAACCTCTTTTGTGTGTGCCATGTATGACTTATTCCTTTAGAGAGTGGAGGACAGTGTGTCAAGTGGGATAAAGAGAGTTACATGCAAGTAATTTTAAATCTTATAAGTAGATTAGGGAAGTGAATGACATCTCATAAAATATAGAATAAAGTGCATTTATAAATATAATAAATGCACTCACACATATAATATATAGAACAAGCCTATAAACCTATAGGAAGAACCCAAATAAAATTAATTCTCCAACATTTATCTTTAAAATTAATTTTGGGTTGTAAAAATAGAGAAATTTTTTACAAAGGAGTTGTAATTACTATGATCTTCCCCTTAATAAAAAACTTCCTTCAAAAGGAATTACAAAAGATAAGAGAAGAAAAAAAAGAGATGATGCAACTAAAGTTACAAGGATGAAAGTGTGATCACTAAGAATCTTCAAGAATCATCTTCGGATAATGTGGTCAATTTGCAATGTAAAAAAGACAAATAAGAAGGATTAATGATCCACAAAACTGTTAAACAATCAAGCTAACATCAATATTTCAAGTTAAATTATCAATATGTTAAAGATACGATCTACATACATAATGTAATAAAGGTAGATGTATAAAAAAACATATGGAATAAAAACAACTTCCTTCAAAAAGATGTAAACCTATACAAAAATAAGTTAATCAACATAATCAGTACAAAAAGAGATTTAGTTAATCAAACAAAGGTAATGAAGATGTGTCACTTATAAATATATTTTGTGTGAAGCATTCAAAAAGTTATCATAATAAAACATATCAAAATCTCTAGAAGATTCATTTTTTATAGAATCTAAAAATTGTACCTTTAGAGGTAGGATATTTAGTCATTTTACAATAATATAAAGTGTCATGAGTGGATTTATCATAATATTTACATGTGCGTAATTTCTAATTTTTAAATATATGATGCCCATATTTTTCATAATGTTCATAAATTTTAACAATTTTAACCAAAGCATGGCCATTCTGAGCATTATAATAAAAATAATTTACAGTATAAGTCCTTCGATGCAGAGGACAATAAGATGTCAAATTTGCATTAGAAGCAGTAAAATCATCAAAATGAAGACCTTGACAATTTGTATTAGGTTTAGGTAAAATAGGTTTGAAAAAATTGTCTTCACATTTTCCGAGTCTAACACCCAAATGGCCCATAGTGTTTATGATTTTTAAGTTAGGATTGATAAAAGGAGTGTGCATATGAGTTTGAATATGTTTTGGACCATAATGACATTCATCAATACTAGAACTATAAATACTAGTAAAAGATGCAAATTTGGTATTTAGAGCATCAACAGAAGATTGTATTGTATTTGCATGTGCATTAAATATAATTTTCAAAGCAAGAATTATAACCTTTTGACAATGAATTTTATGTTTGAGAGTACCAATTTATTTATTTTAAGATAAATTTGACGTGATGCATGTTTAAATGTTAAAAAAATTGCAAGTTTAAAAGCCAATAATATATAAAAAGTAATTGACAATAATATTATATAAAAATATTTGTACAAGGTTGATTTTAGATCAATTAACTAACAAAACACCAATAGTTAAAAAGCTCAAAGTACCACAAATAATATAACAAAAACGATAATAAAAATGGTTATATAACTTCTAATGTGGTTAAAAAAGAAATATTAACTTGTAAATAAAGTTCACACTAAAGCATAAAAAATCTAAAACTAAATTTAATAATCATTAGAAAAACTTATTTCAAAAAAACATTAAGTTGTCTTTATTTCATTTTATTTATGTAATTTAAAAAAAAAAAAACTCATAAAATTTCAAAGAGTTTCGAAAACAAAATTGCCCTGAACACTATAATAGCAACAATTCTTTTAAAATCTTTTAAATCAAAGAAGGTTGAATATTTTGTTTCAATAGAGAACATAAAGGGCCACTTGGAAAGCAAACGAATTTGAGTTTTTTGAATTTATAAAAATTATGAAAGACAAAATGTTACCTCAAAAACTTGTTTTTCACTCTTTTTTTTTTCTTTCTTTCTTCTTTTTTTTTTTGATTTATAAAATAGAGAAACGTAAGTCATATAATGGAAAGCTTCATAATGAAAGCTAAAGGAATCCAGCTGGTGTTACAAAAGTAATAGTTACCATACGAGGCGTTTCAAATAATTAAATGCTTATGACAAATAAAGATTTCGACTGAGTGTTATTAAAACAACATATATTTTTGAAAGCAAAACTACGCTGAGCTTAAAGGGATTCCTTGCTTAAAAAATAGGTCATCTTAGAGAGAGAAGGAAAAATATTTCCAAACAACATGTCTCACTAAACTGCCAACATGCCACGTTTTATCATTTAAAAACAGACTCATGCACCGTAATGATATATTTGATTTGTAATATCTTATTGAAAAAACAAAATATTAAGGCATCAAAAAGGTGAGACGGTTCTGATATAGAGAAAGCAAACAACGGAAATAAAAGCGCACAACTCAGAGACGACCAAGCCGTTATCAAAGCAGTATATGACAACCACCAAAACGTTACAAGAATGATAACATAGCAAGGAAGAGATATTGATACCTGAGTAGTAAGAATAATGCAGATTGAGTATTGGGAGAGATGTTATGCAAAGGCCAAGACCAGAATGAGTATGACTGGTTCGAGCATAGAGAAGAGGAAAGAGTAGGCTGCGCAAAGGAAGGTGAACTCATAGATTTTTAAAAAAGACTAAAGTTGGCACAAAGAGACAACAGAAGACTGAATCAACAGATTGCACTTAGAAAATGCGAATTAGATTAATGCACAGAAAGACATTAATAATGCAAAGGATAAAAAAAGTCTGGAGGACTATGCACTCAACTCCACCAGAGAGCTCTTATTCGATTTACATAAGGTAAACAAAATAAAACTACACAATAAAATAAAATAAGAGTGCATAAAACAAAAGAAAGGAATAAATGAAGACCCATGCTTAATAACGAATCTCATGCACAAAAATAAAGGTCTAACTACGCTAGAGAAGGAAGGTAAAGCTGCAAATATTAATCACTTGAGACAATAATAAATTTTTCAAGACAGAACTACAGACACGCCAAAGAAAACAAAAGACAAATAACCTAAACAAATATACGCTCAACTATCAAAAGCAAACAAAACGTACCCATAAGGTAGACTACATAGAGCTTAAACTTAGAAAACTGTTGAACAAAGAGTACAACCAAATACAACACAACAGTCTAAAAATCCTGAAAAAAATGCTTTTCTTCCACCTTTAAACCTGCAAAACTCTTGAAAGATCAACGTTAAAGAACCCTATGCTCTGATACCATGACATATTTATTTTCTATGTCGAAATAACATTGAAATAAATGATCAAATGATGAGAAAAATAATGTCACCTTGATAAAATCAAGCCACAAATCACCAACAACAAGAGATTTGATAAGTGGAGAAAACCACTGGGTGGTGGAAAAAAGCCCACAATCTAGTATTAAGAAGCTTGCAAGAATGAACTCCAAGTACAATCACATGTAGAAGTTTAGGAGAAGAATGATATTAGGCCAAGAGAGCATCAATGATGAAAGAGAAAGACTTATAACAAGAATAAGTTATGTGTTGAGAGTGAGAGGAACAAGGAGAGGAAGACTCTTTTATAAATAAAGAAGAAAAGAATGGGTGTTACAAGGAATCCCATGATTATCTTACAAGCCTCCTTTGTATTTGTCACGTGTGACCTATTCCCTTAAAGATTGAAGAGAAGTGTGTGACAAGTGGGAGAAGGGGAGTTACATGCAAATAACCTTAAATCCAACAAGTGGACTAAGGAGGTGAGTGACACCTCATAAATGGTAAAATAAAGTTCATTTATAAATGTACACACACATAAGACTTAATATAAGCCTAGAAACCTATAGAAAGTACCCAAGTAAGATTAATTTTATGACAATGGATCTAAACCTCATACTAGTACCAAGGTTGGTTACTTAGATCTCAAGGTGAGCCCCACAATTTCAAAATATAGAACCATTTATAAGGATGTTCACAAGAATATCATAGAGTTGTTCATATAATTTTTTTTCCAAGTTTTAAAGGTCTTTGTTTTAACCCTTATACCACTCTAAAAATTGATATATTTGTACATGCACCAAGTGCTTATTGTATGTGGGAAGATGGATGATTACATATTGATGACATGGTCAAGAGAGTAAAATTAGAGAACACAATTAAAAAACTAAAAATTTGCAAGGAATAAAAGAAGTGAAAGCTTATAAACTAGTGAAAGACTTGTCCAAACTAGAACTACAAATCATGTCACAAGAAAGATTCAAAATCATTGAAATTTAGGTCTCCAAATTTTCAACACACCTCAAGTCATATGAAAGTGTTGACATAATTGATACTTTAAGAAGGTACTTGAAACTATAAATTAATGTTATTAAACATCTATCTGTTTCAAAGGAATATTTGTTGACATCGCAAGACATCAATCTTAGAATGAAGTTACCAAATAAAAATGAGCACAACTACATAAGAAAAAGGGAAAACAAGAATGACCAATATGGTCAACTGAAATAGAATAGAATGAAGCCTAACTAATAGAAACAATATAAGAACAAAGGGAATAAAAACAACCAAAATTTTGTAATAACTATTGTCGCATAATAAAAAAATCAATAAAAATGACTTTTAAAAATATTTTTGTAAGAATGGGGATTATATAAAAGGATTGTTCAAAGATTTCATGGACATATCGGCTAGATGATTACATATGGTATAGAGAAAACTGAACCGAGAAATGTTCGGAAAAATTTATTAGGATGGTATTATATGTAAATTTAAGAAAAGCTTTAATTTAACTCACATGGTCAAAACATTAAACATAGTCCACTATATTATTGATAAATTAGAGATTTGAGTGTTGCAAGAGATGAAAGGTTTTAGTGCTCTTTTCCAAAATTCTACCACTTATTTAAACCATGATTTGAGCCACTACAAAACCTAACATCTTAATTTCATACCACTAGGAAGTGTTTGATGTGGGAGAAACTAAAGGCATATAAGGAACCAAAATGTTATATACTAATCATGACATTATTTTTTAAAATAAACATATATCTGTGTGTTTTGGTATTTGTCTTACCTTCTTACCAGAGAATGTATAAAGGACCTATAAGTTACTAACACACCATAAAAGTTGTAACATCCATATTGTCCTTATCTATCTATATAACTAGTGTGTGTGTGTGTGCCTGCTCTTGGTTTTGCACAATGAAAATTATTGATAGAATTATTTTTTTATCCCTTCTATGATTCATATCTATTTTAAATTTGTCCTTGATTATTAAAATACACACAAAATCCCAATTTTAGATATACTAGATCTATCATAGCAAATACAAATTTGCTAGAGAAATTTAAAAAAAAAATTGCCTCACAAATTTGAGGAAAATAAATTGAGATTTTCAGAAGTTTTCCCTACAAAAAAAAGTTTAGAAGATAATTTGAATTAGGAATTCAAGCAATTTGGAATATGTGTTAGGTATGTTTTCCACTCCCTAAAAAACCAATCCTGTTAGACAAAAGTATCAAGTTGAATTATCTAGAAATGATTTTAGTATTTCTTTAATGAATTTCAAGTGATTTGTCATGTCTCCTTTATGGATTTAACTGATCGAAAGAACCATAACCTATTCCTTATTTCCCGCAGGCTAGGGTAAAATTTAAGTAGCCCATATAGAAATGAACTTAATTGTTTTTGACAAATTTCAAAGTATGTGTTTCAATATTCTAAAAAAATTTAAATGATGATGTTTAGGCATGCAAGTGAATTGACATGAAAAATATAAATTACCTTAAAAGTTATGCTAATGTGTGATTATATAGAAAAATCATAGACAAATGGTATTAGTTTTTTTGATGACAAGCCTTTTTTATTGAATGATAGGAATGCCATCACAAGATAGCCACAATGTCAAATGATAGGTATGTTATCATTCAATAACTATGTTTTCATTCAATAGTGTTGTTATCAATCGATAGTATTGTTGTCACTTGACAACAATGTTATGAATTGACAACATTATTTTCACTCGATGACATTTAGCTCGATAGTATTGATGTCACTCAAAAAAACAAGTTTCACTCAAAAACATAGTGCACTATCAAATGATAGTTGTGCTACTAAATCACATTCATGTTGTCTAATGGGTGACAAAGTTATGGGTAAGTGATAACTATGCTAGTGAGTGACACAAACAACTCCTAATGGTAGCTATGTTGATATGATTTAGAAATTTGATCATCAAATGATTCTATATTACATATAATGGAGAATAAGATCAAATTGACTTTTGATGGAGTGGTGAATTATATTTATATGTATGAAATTTATTTTACATAGTAGGTGAGCCAACCTATAATACTTACACAGATAATTTAGATGAATCTACATTATTCACCACCCAATAAAATAACCAAATGCCAAGTTATAAAGCCAAAATATTCATAAATTAATGAAGAATAGCTACTAAAAATTACCTTGTTATAGGTTAAGGGATAAATTTAGGAAAATAAATTAATAATAATACTTTAAATTATCCTAAACCACTTTTAAATTATAAAATAAAAAGGACACTAATATATTATTAATATACAAGAGGGCCAAAAAGTATTTATTATGAACAGAACGAAAAGTGACATTTAATTAAAATTATTTTTAAATACTTTTAGGGTTGTAAAAGTAAAATTATAAAAGGAAAAGTTGGGCCAAAATAAAATAATTATTAAATATTCATTTTTGACAATTGAACCCTAATCGAGAGCTTGAACCATTGTGTTCAATATTTTCATTTGTGAAAGAAAACCCTCTGATATACAGGTGTGGAAGACAAAATCCCTCTAACTAATTGAGATGATTCCATCTAGGGATCATATTTATGCTATAAGATCAAGATTTATTCCATTTTTAGTTTGTTATTGTGTTGCTATAGTGATCCATACCACTACTATAGTGATCTATACCAGTAATACAATCATATGTACCATTGATATAGTACTTTCATACCTACTAGGAATTCTATAAAAGGCTTGGGTAGTGGATGTTGTTGATTTGTCATACTATAATGTTTCATGCGATATGTTTTGTCCTAGCTAATTGGTGATAACCCTGCCAAATAGGTTAGTTGTATAAAAAATCAATAAATTCAGTGTTGTGTATTGTCACTTTGATCTAGGTTAGGGATTCATATCTAAATCATATTACTTTTACTATTTATGTAATCAATTTTATTTATTTGCTTATATTTCATTACATTAAAGACTCATGTGACATTTGTTGTCACAATGGTGTTTTGCTATCTAGTATTTAGTTGATATTCCAAAATTAAATTAGAATTCATAAATTTATAAGAAACGGTTTACAAAAAATTTTGAAATTATTATTTTTTGTCCAAAAAGGGACTTTATAGTGCTATTAGCTTTATGATCTTGCCAGCCCGTGATTCAAGTGGATAGTGCGAGAATCCATGCTAGAGATTTTTAAAGATATGCAAGAATATGAGAAGGATCTAAAGGCATGTACATAAATAAAAAATATGGAAAGGTTCAAATCTAAACTTATAAAACTACATAGTGGAAGTAATTCAACATGCAAATCAAAGGTAAATAAATCTTATCTAAAAATGAACCAAAATGAGGTTGAAAATAAATGAACCATATTGTAAACAAATGTAGAAGATGTAATGATGACCCAAAAAAGGTGTGATGAATGGCTAAAAATATTTAATGAATCTAAGCTAATAGCCACTCAAGCAAAACAATACCTATTAAAAATTAAGGGAAAACATTCTCCAATTGTAATGGTGGACCATGAAGAAAGATTAGAGTTACAATAAATTGAAAGAAAAAAATCATGGAGGAATCAACCATGCATGTAGAAGGTATGAAATTTAGTGTAGAAAAAGATAATTTATTGACTTTTGATATTTTATATCAACAAAAGAATTATCTTAAAAAATTGAGGAAAAGGCATCACTAGCTGAAAACAAAGAGCAAAAGATGGAAATAGATGTGGTAATGCATGAGCTACTCAACGATCTTCCAAAAGGTGAATCATTTCTATATATGATTAAATTTTACTATAGCCATGTTGATAAGCATGCAATTGAGGAGAATGTTGTTCTTAACTCAGCAATTTTGAGTCACAAGGATGGAGGTGTTGAGGATATCTCAAAAATTTATAAATCATCAAAGGAAGGCAAACACTTTTATTATAGACAAAGATATGAAAATGATGGTCATATTTAAAATTTATTTCTATATACTATTCCATTACAAGATTATTTTCATCATTTAAAGCATTCTAAAAATGGTGATAGGGTGAAGGATACAACTTGCATCATAGAGCATAAATATTATTTGATTCATGTTCAAAATTATTTTTGCATATGGGATCTATGTGATCTTTTGAGATACAAGAAAACTTAAGGTTTCGATGAGATTAAAATTAATATTTCTAGTGAATTCTTCATCCTGTGCATTTGGATAGAAAGGAAGTTCATGAGGAATCATATATATTATGATGTGCATTCTAAAAATGTTTGGGAGGATCAATTCTCATGATTCATAGATCACACCTTGGAGCCAAGTTTTACACTTGACTTGACAAGGTTATGGAGATAGTCATAGTCATTAGGATAGTCAGATTCTTGATGTTGAAAGGTGGTACACAAAATATATGTCATTTATATATTCAATATTTTTTGACTAAGCATGGTGTGGTGTTTTTGAAATCAAGCTACATAAAATTTTGCCACCCTTGGATGTGAGAATGAGAATTCACAAAGGTTGGGATACTATAATATGTCTTCACCATTCCTATCATCAAGAAGGTATAATAACTTGTCAAATCCCAGAATGGACACAAGGTATGTGATGATTTCTTCATCATGGGTCTAGGTGAGATATCTTCTTATGATGGTCTTTGGTATACTTTGGAACAAATTTACATGGTGGTTTATCTTTCACCTTCAAGATTGTCATTGAGTAAAAAACATCATCAAGAGTTAAGGAGGATTTGTGCTAGATATATCCTTCCTATTGAGGAAGTTATAAACACTATAATAAGTTCTCAAAGGGAAGTTCACATGAATACTAGAGTAGTGTAACATAAACATGGTGGAGTAACTCCAAATTTGGACATTTTTTCAAAAAAGCATCAACAAATATGGAAGAAGTAAGTGGTGATAGCATGGATTACATAATCATTTATTATTTTTTAGTTGCTTGAATACTCACTTTTTTTGTAAAACCCAATAATTTCCACCCATAAATATCAGTTCTCCATTTTTTTGCTCCCAGTGAGTATAGGTAGAGTACACATAAGTAATTATGAGTATTCGGTGAGTATTATGTCATTAATTGTAGGGAGGATTAGACATGTCCAAAATGTGTCCAAGGCCCACAAATGCTATAAAAATACATTTTTTATCTTCTAAATTTAAACACACCCCCTCATTGGATTCACACAACACTTGGAGCATTTACAACAAATTGGAAGGAGAAAATTTCAGCAAACACATTTCCAGATTAGTACATTTGAAAAAAAAATTCAAATATGTAAATAAATTGTAATTTAATTATAAACATGTTTGATAAATATTCATGCATTTCATTCAATTGTATTATTGTTATTTACAATTTATGCATAGTTTTTTATATTTTTTAAATAAAAAAATTATTTTTTACTATTATGGTTTCTGTTTATCATTATAATTTTTTTATTGTAGACATCATTTTATTTTTTTTAATATTTGTTCTGTGTTTAACAATCACAATGCATGAAATTTCATAAGCCCTGAGTTACATCAAGATGTTTAAATTTACAAGTTTACGATGTAAGGTTATTTTTTAAAATGATATATTTTGATTTGTCTTTAATTTTTTTATTTTAATTTTTTTAATGATGTTTTGAACATGTTTGTGGATTTTCAATTAGAAAATAATAGCATTCAATAATGCATTAGGGTCAAATTCAGTTAGTGGTAGCCAATTGGCTCCCCTAATGGTTGCATCACTTCTTGAAAATATGTCATGCAGGTTGGATCATCCTAGTTGATAACAATTTGTTCATTTTTTATCTAAAAATATATTAAGAGGCATTGATCACTTCATGTTATACCTTTCATGAGTTCCTTCATGTGATGTCACACCTTATCCCAATCTAATATAAGAGGTAAAATGAGAGATTGTTTAAGAGCTTACACTGTTGGATGAAAAGTATTTAGAGAGGATAAGAATACAAGCAACCATAATAGTGGTCATTGCTCATGCATTGAAATAAAAATAAGAGGTTTCTATAACAAAAATTATGGGCTCTACTTTTGGTCCATCAAGCATTTATGCATATCAACTTCATCGAGTTTGACCCAGATACACAATTTTTTATCAACAAAAAATACACCTATGGCACAAATTTTTTTGCAAGGTATAGAATGGAATAAGGAGGTGCATGTTAAATATGAGAAAGTATGTTCCATTTTTGGTACTTCAACAACCTTCTATTCAATGTGGCGGGGAACCCATACTGATAATATTTGGTGACAATATTGACAGTTGAAGGGAAAGGGTACAAGGCTCCCTCTCTAAGAGAACTAAGTGGAAAATTACTCCAAAATGCACTTGAAGCTACAAAGGTAATTATGGAATATAAAAATAGTTTATGGTGAAAGTTTATATGCACTATTATTTTTGATGGATGGACTGATGGATAGAATTGTAACCTCATTAATTTTTTGGTAGCTTCAAATGGTGAGCTAGTATTTTTAAGTCCATTGATACATCTTTCAAGATAAAATAATGCAAACACTTTTATTTTGATCATCAAGTAAGTTGTTTTATAGGTGGGCATTGATAATTTTATCCAAGTTATCATAGATAATACAATAACATATGTACTGATTAGGAGACTTCTCAAGGATAGACATCCATCACTCTTTTGGACCTCTTACATGGCCCATCACCTTGACCTTATTTTAGAGGACATAGGAAAACTTGATCGGGTGAAACTAATTATAAAAGATCATAAAATATATATACAATCACCCTTGGGTTATCTACTTGATGAGAGAGCACATTAAGGGGAAAGAGCTTGTTCGATCAAGTGTCACCAGGTTTACAATAAACATTCTTACATTATAAAGTATTTATAATTTGTTGACTCCTTAGAAGTAGAGATGTTTGTCATTCAAACATTGATGAAATCGTCATATTTAAATAAATATGATGGAGTCAAGGTTGGAAAGACATTTTTCAATGAGGCCTTTCAAAAGATAGCTACAGAGATTATCAATGTAACTTGAAATTTAAATTTAAATTTCAAGTCGACTCCCTTATTTTCAATTTTTTAAACTTAAATTATTTATTTTATAAGTTAGTTTATAACTTATATTTATTTGTAACTTTGTAGGTGTTGAAATCTTTGGTGAGGGTTTTGCACTTGGTAGATGGGGATTAAAACTTAATGGGTTACATTTATGAGGCCATGTATAGGGCCAAAGAGGACATAAAAAACTATCATATGGGGATCATACCAGATTTGATCGCATTTGGGATTTGATTGATTAGAGGAGGAATAATCAAGTCCACCAACCCATACATGTAGTGGGGTACTAACTTAACCCCAAGTTTTTCTACTTAGATGGATTCAAATATGGTTATGGGGAGGTTATGTAGGGGATATCAACATGCATTCAGAGTATGACCCTTGGCATTGAGGAAATGGACCTCATTATTTCAAAGTTGTAGAACTACAAATAGACTAGGATGAGGATCTTTTATTCATCACTAGCTATTTAAGGTAGAGTCACACAGTCATCAGTTAATAGAAAATAAATTAATTACTTATATCTCACTAGTTACAAATTTATAATTATTAATTATAAACTTTTGAATATCTTATTTACAAGGTCATGGAGAGAAGATTAGGGAGGGAATATCACAAATATTTAAAGGCTAGCCCTCTACATTTTATCTCAACCTTGTATCACTTTTGGGTGTGATCATAACTAGAGTTTGTTTCAAACCATTCACATAAAGAAGAAAAATGAGTTGAGTCAACAATGCCTAATAAACCTAGTTTTTGTTAAATAAAAACATTAAAATTGCATAAAAACATTAGATAACACATCATAGGAGTCTAAAAATCTAGATGATATTGATCCATACAATGATTGGGTTTCTCAGGAGGAGGAGCCCCCCATGTTCACAGAGAATGATATTGTTGATTTCGAGAGGTAAACTATGGAGGGTGTAATCGTAACACAGAAAGTAGAGATTGGATTAGAGGACATCCTTGAAGATGAGGTAGAGATAGAGGTAGAGGTGGATTCATAGGCATAGGCTCATCATTCTAGGTAGAGCAAGGATGGGCAGTTGATTGGGAGGACTAGACTTTCTTAGTTTCCATTAGTTTTCTAGAGAATGGGGAAGAGAAAATTTTAGACTCTTATAATTTATAGTTATATATTCTTGTATAAATATCATTGTATCAGTTTGTTGTTGATAAATTGAAAGTAACACATTCATATATGCATGATTATGTGATTTTGTACATTATTTGTATTCAACTATAATAACAAACACTCTCCTAATTTTATGTATACTAATTTGATACATTTTACAACTATGATTTCTATAAAAACAAATTGATAAAATTAAGAATTTTAAATTTTTTCACTATTCCTAATTAATCAACCACCTCTATCGATTAGTATCTAGTTAAAAAAATACACCTTGGTGAGTATTCACTGATTACATTTATGTAAACTATGGATGATAGTATCTAATCATCAAGTATTAGAAGGAACACACTCAGGATAGCTATGAGTCTGATTTTTAGCCTTGATGTTATTGTCATCACCATTATTAGCCACCACATTATTGTATTTACACTCATACAAGTGGATTTTTAAGAATTACTAGTCATGGGAAGTATTACTTTTTAGTTTGTGACTACTAATGGGGACTTTTTAGCCTTTGCATAGTTTCACACCACTTCTACATTGATCAAAATGCTACATTTTACATAGGTTTTTCATTTTTGTAGCTATTACACCATCTTTTTATTAATAGTTTTAATGATTTCAATCATGAACAATGCAAGTTTTCACATTTTAAGGGAGTATCAACACTCAATGAGGTTGGTATAAGGTTTCGTTTGAAGGGAGCCATCATTTTAATGACCATAATTTTGATTAGAATGAGATTTTAATTGGTTTGTGAATTCTTTAACTTATTTCTATGCCATACATAGTCTGATTTGCACCATATTTTGGAAGGTACCAATTGTAACATTACGAAAGGATCCATTGGAAATCAAGGTTTTTGTTATGGAGCTCTAACAAGTGACTTAGATTCTTCATAAATTTGGATAATCCAAGTGGTACAACAAAAACATGGTGGTGAATACATGTGGCAACCATTGGTATTTTGGGAAGTAATGATATAGACTTACAAATTCCCAAGGATGAATTGAGATCAAGGTATTAGAGATATGATCAGTTTGGGTGAGTCAAAGCAGTTGAAATTTCAATTTCTTGAGGGCAAGTAATTATGGGAAGGCCAAATTGTCATATCCCATTTTTGAAATTAACTAAATAGAAGACCCATAGTGTATTGCTTATTTCACATAGGAATAAAGTTAGGGAAATAAATCAATAATAACACTTTAATTTTTCTTAAGTCACTTTTATTTTATAACATAAAAAGGACATTTATGTATTATTACTATCATTATTATTTTAAAAAGAGAAAATTGTGATTTATTATTATTAAAGAGGTCCAAAAACTAATTATTATTAAGAGGATGAAAAGTAATATTTAATTAAAATTATTTAAACAAAAATTAAGGGTGAGGTTGGAAAAGTGAAATTATAAAAAAAGATAAGTTGGACCAAAAGATAATTATTATTCATTTATTCATTGATTTTGGAAAAGTGAAATTATATGCATGATTATGCAATTTTGTAATTTATTTGTATTCAAATATCATAGAAAACACCATCCAAATGTTTTGTATACTCATTTGATACATTTCAAAACTATGATTTCTATAAAAAAAATATGTTTTTTAAAAATAAATTTAAGCATTTTTAATTTGTTGATTATTCCTAATTAATCAACCACGCCTGTTGATTAATATCTAGTTAAAAAAATCCACCTTAGTGAGAGTCACCGATTACAATTATGTAAATTATGGATGATAATATCCTATCATGAAATGTTAGAAGGAACACACTCAGGATAGCTATAAGTTTGATTTTCAGCCTTGATGTTGTTGTCATCACTATTATCAACCACCACATTACTGCATTTGCACTGATACAAGTGGATTTGCAGGAATTCTCAGTCATGGGAAGGAGTAAGTTTTAGTTTGTGACTACTAATGGGGATTTTTTTATCCCTTTAATTGTTTCAAACCACTTCTACATTGATCACACTGCTAAAATTTGCACATGTTTTTCATTTTTGTGGCTATTACACCATCTTTATATTACTAGTTTTAATGATTTTAGTCATGAACAATTATAATTTTGCACATTTTAAGGGAGTATCAACATTAGATGAGGTTGGTATAAGGTTTAATTTGAAGTTAACCATCATTTTAATGACCATAGTTATGATTCATATGAGATTCTAGTTGATTTGTGACTTTTGTAACTTATTTTTAGGCCATATATAGTCTGATTTGCACCATATTTTGGAAGGTACAAATTGTAACATTGTGTAAAGATCCATTGGAAATCAAAGTTTTGTTTATGGATATCTAATAAGTGACTTGGATTCTTCATCAATTTGGAGAAGATAAGTGATACAATAAAAACATGGTGGTGAATACATGTGGCAATCGTTGGCCTTGTGGGACATAATAATATGGAATTATAAATTCCCAAGGATGAATTGAAATCAAGGTATTATAGAGATGATTAGTTTGAGTGAGTCAAAGTAGTTGAAATTTCAATTGCTTGAGGGAAAGTAATTCTAGGAAGGCCAACCTGTCATGTCCCATTTTCAAAATTAACTAAATAGAAGACCCATAGTCTATTCCTTATTTCTAGGGACATAAATTAATAATAATAATTTAAGTTGTCTTAGATCACTAATATTTTATAACATAAAACAAAAAGTTATGTATTATCTTTATTATTTTAAAAAGAGAAAAAATGTGTATTATTATTATTATTAAAGAGGTCCAAAAAGTAATTATTATTAAGAGGATGAAAAGTGATCTTTAATAAAAATTATTTTTAAAACCTTTTAGGGTGAAGTTGAAAAAGTGAAATTATAAAAAGATAAGTTGGACCAAAAGAGAATTATTATTCATTAGTCATATTTAAAAATTAAACCCTAATTTAGATATTGAGCCATTATGTTCAATATTTTCATATGAGGATGAAAACCCTCTAGTATATAGGTGTGGTGGATGAAAAACCTCTAACCCATTGAGTGACTCTATCCAGGGATCATATTTTTGCTTACAGATCATTTATTTTCCATTTTTAGTTTGTTACAATGTTGTTGAAGTGATCCATACCATTGTTATAGTAATGTTGTACCTAATTAGAATTATACGAAGAGTTTATGTAGTGCATGTTGTTGATTTTCCCTACTATAATGTTACATGTGATCTATTTTTCCCTTTGTTGATTGGTGGTAACCCTAAAAAATAGGGTAGTTGTAAGAGAATCAATAAATTCAATGTTATGTATTGTCTAGTTGATATAGGTTAGGTTTTTGTATCTAAATCAATGTACTTTTACTATTCATGTACTCAATTCTATTTACATTCTCCTATTTCATTAAGATATAAAGACTCATGTGAGCCTTGTCATCAGAATGGTGTTTCATTATCTATTATTCAAATGATATTCCAGAATCAAATATAAAAATTAGAATTTAGAAGTTTACTAGAAAGGGTTTACAGAAATATATCAAAATGTTTTATTTTGTCTAAAAATGGACATTACATAAAAAAAATTTCACACATAATTTTTTCATATTTCGTTATAATTCCTCATCTCTATTTTTTTCATAAATTATTTATACTAATTTTTCATATATTGTAATTCCGTTATATCATATCCCTGTAAATGAAGAAAAAACAATTAATCAATATCTAATGAGAGAAGGAAGAAACAATTAGAGCTACTTACAAAGTGTGAGAAGAAAGATTAATAGTGGGAAAAGCTTCACAGTGGTAAAATACAAATACCTATATTTTAAATAATACAAATGTGTATAGTTAAAAAAAACTAACCATGCTATCGAAAAAAGTTTCAATGATCAATTAATTAGCATTTCTTAAGGAATAAGATAAAACATATATAAGATTGATATATATTTTTTCAGGTTGAGAGCTAACTGGTTTATATAAATGACTCATGTTGATCACATGATACATCATGCCTAGTGTATTAGGTTCAATTATAGGATAAGAAATTAAATGTATCCAAATTAATCAAATTGTAACATGGGAATGACAATCTAGTTTCCAATGGCTTAGATAAAACTTTTCTTGATGTTTTGCCAAAAATTGAATTTTAAATGGAGCACATAAGCATGCAAATAAAAACATTAAAAAATGAGGATTAATTATATTTGAAAGTTTTATCTGGGTCCCATGAGGAGACCTAGGGTACATTCCTATTAAATGGATTTAGTAGTGTTATATACATAAATAATTTGTTAATGATAGAGATCTAAGACATGTATAAAAGAACAAGGAAGGTGGAGAATACAATTGCAAACTGATATAGAGATGTAATAGCATAGTTTTACTAAGCTAAGTTATATACAATATGTAAGAGGTTATATGTATGGTGTCTATATACTCTAACTTCATTTATGTCTTTTTTTATATAGATACAAATAATATAAGTGAATATTAATATGTAATGGATGGAGATGAAGCATTGGTTGAACTGTTACAAAGGTTGATACTAACCTTTTTCTAACCAATGAGAGTGGTGACATCATCAAATGCCATTACTAACAAACTATGTGATATAGTGATGACAGTGCAAGTGTTTTGTGATAACATTGATGATGAGTTAGATTTTATGGTTCGACATGTGTGTGTTGAGCTTGATGCAAAATTTACTGATATTAGTTCTATCTTAGATCGACAACACCTAGTAACTATGATTTGATCAAGTGACCCAAATCCCCCTAAATCAATTACCTCTCCTTGAAGAGCTATGGTCCTGATTACATGTAATTTTAGTAAAATATGTGGAGATAATTTGGCAACCTGCACTTATATAAACCATTTTCCCCTCAAAGGCACTTGACCTGCTTTGATAATTGGGAAGATTGAGATCTCTTGTTGATGTGTCTGTTTGGCTCTGGCATCACTGACTTGATCCATTTATGTGGGAACATTGCATTCTAAATTTATCTATATTTGTTGAAGAGTCTTTATCGCATTTGAAGTATTCGACTAAGGTGGAAAGTAATGGCAAAAGGGCATTGTATCGAAGACTGGATGCAACCCAAACTATAGAGGAAAATTAAGTTTGAAATCCTACTCTCCTACTTAATTGGTGATAATATAGGTACCATACCTAAGTTGACAAAGTGTTTAGTAAATTTATATCAATATTTTTGTATGTAGGTATAGCTAGACCTAATCACCAACCATGAAGACATGTATTGTCTGATGTTTATCAACACATTATTTTACTAAGTATTAGCATGTTTTAGGATGGTATGCACTTGTTGAATGTGTTGAATGCGACCAATAAAATTAATAACTTTATAAAATTTAATTAGAGTTAAAGGAGTTATTGATGGCAGGCTAGGATATATTACGTCAACAGGTGCTAGAGGTTGGAAACCCAAGGAAACCTAAAAAGAATTAATGCAGTAGAGTTATGTATAGCTTGATTGTAGTTGTGCTGAATGAAAGGCAATATTTTATCCCAAGTGCATTATTTTTTTGAATTTTACACTAAGAATATGAACTATAATCTAATTTACAACTTCCATCTATTCTTCAGTCTATGAATTTAATGTGGTCAACTTGTTCAACATTGTGTCTTTTTCACTCCAAAATGCCCTAATTTTTTTCAAATGATCCTCCAATATTAGTTTATGCATATTTTCCTCATGTGGAATGGTCAATTGTCCAAGGTGATATATGAGTCCATTTTGTAAGTATAAATCCAAAAATAAATTACCGAAAATTATTTTAAGATAAATATCCATGAAGTCTATGTAAAATTCCAACCATATGTTAACTTCATGTCTGCTTGCTTAAGTACAAAAAGGATATCTTGAATTGGTGGATGACACAAAGAATATTCAGTTGGATTGGCACTTACCTTCTTATGGTTTATGTTAAAAATAATTGTTGAAGATAAGAAGACCATTTCTAATGTCACTCTTCATATATCTTATTTTAAGTCTACAAGAACTTATGTGATGTGTGATATATGTGGATTGTAGTATCCTTGCCCAAGATATAATGCTTCCAATGCTTACAAGCCTAAATAATAGTATAAATCTCACACAAATATATTGGGTAATTTATTACAAGTACAGTGAAAGTTTCATTGTGGTAAGAAACTAGGTGATCATATTGAGTGAGGACTACTCCAGGTGTATAATTTAATGCATCTATATTGATTTCAAATTGTTATTGAATATTTAGTAACGTAAGTATTGGTGTAGATTAGATTTTTCATTTAAGTTCATTGAATGATTTATGTTGTGAAACTGACTTGATAAACTTTTCTTGAACTCTACTTTTGGTAACTTGGTTCAAAGGCCAAGTCACATGAGAAAAACCAAGCACAAATATCCAATAGAAATTTACTAATTTATCTACGTCCTTTAAAATGAAAATATATCTAGATTCCAACTTGTATATTTGAAGGTGGATGAACATGAGATGTGGACCAAACACTCTAAAATAGGGATTCCCCTATGCATTTCCATGAGTAGACATTTAAGTTAGTATTATAGGTTGAAAAATTTAAAGGTAATAGTGAATCATTCCCTGACTATCATATCTGAACTCAAATTTTCATTATCTACCTCTAACGCCACTTGATTAGACTATACCATCTAATGGAACACCTAAAATAATCTTTAAGTGTCCAAATCATGCTCCAAGTCTTGAAACTTTGGCTCATTTTCCTTCTTGTTCTAACCATCACCATATCAAACTGCTAACCATGCAATTAATTTTAAAATAATAGATCTATCCTAAAACTTACATTTTTTTATGTCATGACCTCATTTATTAGTCTATCTCATTTTAACCCCTTCCAATCATTCTAAGATGTGGAAAATTGCCCATCATCTCCTTCACCTTGCCAGGTGGTGGTTCTACCATCATCCTAGATTTTTAGGGTAAATTTGGTAGAGGAGAAGTTTTCCCTATAGGAAGGTATTTTTTTGCATAAATTTAGGAGATTGGCCTTTAGAGGCTCATAACTTACACCTTGGTTTCTAAGCCTCACTAGGTAGTTATTTTATCCACTTTGAGGTGGTTTAATCATTTGTTTGAGAGTTTCTCCCTAGGCCACCTATATCTACTTTAGTGTCATCTTCACCCTAGTTCCTTACCCAGGTTTTCATTATAGCCCATTCTAAAAACATGGATTTTCCCATTAGGGCTTATGCTTTTTTCTTAGATGTCTAGTTGGCCACTAATCCACTATTATACCTAATTTTCACTTTATATACACATCTTAAAGACCCAATATGAATGTTTTGATCTAGCATTTCTATGAAAACAATAATGATGTTGGGAAGTTTTAAATCCTTATATCCGCCTCTTTATTTTCTTTGATCCCTTCAGCCTTGCAAAATTGGAGGGTGAGTTGAGGGAATCATCATCATCTTAGAACTTAATTGTCACCTGCAAATCAGAATTATAGTTTTTTCAATTCTAGATATTGGACATTCACATCTCATGCCTTTGATTCTATCCCTTAGTGGTTATTTGATTTACCACTCTTAACAATATCTTAGAATTATTTGAGATTCCTTTTCTAGCACAAATAGATATAATTTAGCTTCAACTTCACCCTAGATTATAGCTCACCTTAGTCCATTTCTCACTCAAGTTTTAGATGTAGCTCACCCCAAAAACATGATTTCTCTATTTTACTTTGGCTTTTGACCTACTTTTCTAGTTGTCTAATATTAGACCTAGTTAAACTCCATCACACACTCCCTCTAAGAATATATATTGAAGGTTTTGATCTAGCATTCCAAAGATAAGCCCATTATTGTTGAGTGGATTCATAATCCCATATTCAACTCTTATTACCTTTGTTCTTCAACTTTGTATAATTGGAGTTTTCTTCACTACGAGCCAAGGGCATCAGTGATTCGTGTGGCATTTCTAAAGCTATATCCAATGACAGTGATCTAGGTGGCATTTCCAAAGCTATCTTGAATGAAACCAACAATCCTAAATTTCTAGTTCATGGTGATGCCTAATCAGTTTCTATGTTTTGCAATAATGCACTATCAACTCTAGTGACTTATGATGCCTCCAATATCAACATAGTGAAGCGCTATTCAATTTCCATCAAATACCAAAATAATAGTTCAAGTGGTGTAGGAAAATATAGGTAACTTGACCACATCATGGTATCTAGCAACTCCAAATCTTATGTAGTACACATCATGGTCCTAGAAACCTATGGTTCAAACTACAGAGCCTAACTCTCTCAATGTAGCACCAAGAAGTGATGATGGTTTTCTTGTTCATGTCCTTAGTGGTGCATAACATCCCATATAAATTGAGTGGTTCCCCTTGAAGGTTTTAGGGGCCATTCCATGTGATCCAAGTTTGACCATTGTAATTTAACACAACTTGGCCTCAACCAACAAAAGGTGAAAAGTCACCCATGAAAGATCAACTATTTCATCTTATATAACATTTATATCATGTTCATGCCATTCTATGATTATGTTTATACATCTAGATAGATAGTAAGTATAAGCAAAAATTATCTAGAGGAGGATAGGTAGCCTCACATATATTTGAGAGTATGCCATGTGGAAAACATTTAGATTAATCAAATTTATTGGTACAAATCTTATATCTTTATTATGTGTCATTCTGTGAATATTAATTTCCATTTCTAAGTTATTCTTTTACATTATTTATTCAATTAAAAAAACTAATATAAAGTAACGTATAATGTTATCTCCTAAATATCTCCTAATATCTAGAATAATCATCATCATTACTACTACCGGATCTGAATTGTTACCTACAAATCAAGTTTTTTAGTTTGGAATTCAAACATTGGTGTCTTGTGCCTTGGATATTAGCCCTCATTGGTTAGTCATTCACCAAATCTCGGGGGGGCTCTTGAATTCATTCAAGGGTCCCCAAGCCCAACTATGTATACTCCAACCTCAACTTCCCCCTAGTTATTTGGTCACCCAATTTTCATGTAGCCCATTGAGGAAACTTTGTTTTTACAATCTTAGATTAGAATTTTAGCCTAGCTTTTTAGCTATCTGATATTAAACCTAATTAACCCCTATTAAATAGTCATAACTTAAAGACTTGAGTTGAAATCTTTGATCCACCCTTCTATCGCCAAACATAGTGTTGTTGAGTAGCTTTAGTCCCCTGTATTCAATTTTTTTTGCTTTTGAATCTTTTAGTCTTTCATAACTGGAGATTGTCACACATTGAGCTGAGGGAATCACCACCATTATTGCTTTCAAATCTGAATTATCATCTAAAAGTTAGATTTTTAGTTTTTTAATTTTGGTTACATTTTTATCCAATTTATCACATGTTTTTTAGCATTGATTGCACATACATAATAGATATATCCATATGCCATATCATTTTAACTAAATTTAACTAAAAGTGATTATGATTGATTATTTGATTAGAATGATAATCTAATTGTTTCAGCTCTACATTTGTTTTATTTTAAATTTTAGGTTTTAAAAATGGCTATGGATGTTGTAGTGATTCAAACTGCTAAACACTTAGTAAAATAAGGTAAATTATTACCTATTATATTTCCCAAACCATTTATCATCTACCCAATCACCCTTAGACCTTTGGCAAATATATTCTCTCTAGTTCTTTGTGGCATAAATCCAATGTAACCATAGGTGGCCATTTCTCTTTAAATAAATAATTCGCAAGATTTTGACATTAGTATTATTCCTTGTCATGACATTTCTTTTGACTTTTCTCTTAAACCATTTGTTGTCAACCTAATTTCAGTAGGGTAGTGTCTAAGAGTCTTAGTTTTATTAGGTTATAGGTCATAATGAGCTAATTCCTTCACACAACAAACAATATCAATCTCTTTCATTATTTTTATAACTTATAAATGATGTTAGGTATGTATTATATGGAAACTACATTCCTCATACCACTCATACCATGGATTTTACCATGTTTGACCTAGTGGTTCCATCCCTTATAGGCCTGATATGGATATCAACTACTCTTTTAGGCATGCCCAAGATTATCAGCTCATATGGTAGGACACTCAAGTAGTATTATGATCAGTGTGGGTCTCGTGTCCTCATTTTGACCCTCTATTCAAGTATAATAGGAAATTTCATATTATCACCATGAATTTGTTGGAACATTCACACTATCGAACCATAGTTGTCTCTAAGAAACAAAAATACCACCACTAAAAGTGTTTATTTGCATAGAAAAGGATTCAAATGCTATTTTGCCATGTTTTTTGGATTTAGGCCTACTTAACAATACATATATGATGAATTTACTTGATAAGGATCCTCTAAAAAGCTCCAAGTTATACACCATGACATGATATATTACATTTTCTATTTCTCATCTCACAAAGCTAGCACTTGTTAAAATATTATTTTGACTTCCTACCTAATTACCCAGTTAGTTCTAGAACATGACATGTTACCAATAGAATTACATGCAGTCATTAAAATTTGAAATTTTGGTTATCGTTAGAGTTGGGTGTCAAAGAAGGAAGTAGGTGAGTCTATCATAAAGATAAAAAATAAAAAGAGAATGTATTATAGAGTGAATTCAATGCAACAATATAGAATATTATTCCGCACAACAACAACCTATAAAAAAGTAGATCATGGAAAATAACAGGAGAGATATTCAATGCAATAGTAGGAAGAAAAGATACAAGGGAAAAAGATGTAGCATAAATCCATGAAAAAGAGAATTTATACATAGTAGTCTATATAAATTGACAACATGGATTAGAAGGATCATTGGACGTAGTAGGAGTCATATGGAATTAGTAGCAAAAGATAGAGCAGTAGCTATTGGAGAAGCACATTACAATAACAAGTAAAAAATAGGGTAGTTTGTAAGATTTTGTTTTGTGATAGCAATAGCTACATTATTTAGTTTACGTAATAGGAGATTTGAAACATTTTAATATATGTAAACCTAAGATTTGATAACCATACTCTACCTTCCCTATTTCATATTTTATCTTTTATTTTTATTGCCTACTACCTACCTGGGCCTGCATATATTTTTGGTAAATTCTCCCTACAATATCCATTAGATATGTAAGATTTTTTAGTAACTGTTATCATATATATGAATTTTAGTAATGAATCTTTGAACATGCACAAAATATATGTAAAAGTCTTTGGGTAGAAAAATAAAAGCTATAAATAAGTTTTGAATGATGAAAAAAGTTTAGTTGACCATGGTAGGGAGGTCATGAATAAGGGAGAGTGTTAAAATATTATAAGTGAGCCATTTATACATGGTAACAGGTAGTTTTTATTCATTAAAATAACCCCTTATGTTTGATGGAAATAATTACGATGTGTAAAGCATCAAAATGAAAACAATCTTCAAATCTCAAGAGTTATGGGAGTTGATTGAAGGTGGATATAATGAGGTTGCAAAATTGATAGCCTTTAATGCATTAAATCAAGCATAAATTAATGTGCTAAAGGAGAATAGAAAGGATTCTAAGGCACTCAGCTACATACAAATGTCCTTAGATGATTCAATCTTCCCAAGGATATCAGTAGTTATCCATTCTAAGCAAGTGTGGAACATTATGCAAAATGTATATCAAGGAAGTGACAAGGTGAACTTGTCAATTTTAAGCTCTTATGAAGGGACTTAGTTACCCTAAAAATGAAAGAGAATGAGGCTATCAATGACTTCTTCACAAGGATAATGAACATTATAAATCAAATGAAGACATGTAGTGGTACCCTTAAAGATCATAAGATCATTGAGAAGGTGTTAAGGAGCCTTCTAGTTAGATTTGACCCTATAATAGTTTCAATAGAAGAGTCAAATGATTTGAGGTAAATGATGGTGGATGAACTAATGGGTTTTTTACAAACCTATGAACAAAGGTTGAATAGGTTATCCACCTCCTCCAATGAGAAAGCATTCAAGACCAATGTGAATGGGAAAGGAAGGGGGAGAGGATCAAACAATAGAGAAAGAGGAAGAACTTGAAGCAGTCAATAAGGTGTAAGGTATATCCATCAAGAGTCACATGGAAGAGGAAGAGGAAGAGGAAGGAGAAGAATTACTTATAGAGGTGGATATACATAAAGGTATGATAAATCTAGCATCCAATGTTATTATTGCAAGAGCTATGGACATTATGCTAGTAAGTGTAGAAAGAAAGATTATGACATGAATAGGCATAATTAAAATTTTTATCATACATAAGAGGATGAACATAATAGGACTAAGAAAGGAGGAAGATTGTTCATAATGTGCAAAATTTCTAAGCAAAGTGGTAAAGAGGCATGGTACTTAGATAGTGGTAATATAAACCACATGAGTGGAATCAAGGAGATGTTCAACAACATAGATGTGTCAATAAAATTAGAGGTGAAGATGGGAAATAATGTGAAGGTTCCCATCATAGGCAAAGGTAACATTTCTATCTACACCAAAAAAGGTGACAAAAGGCAATTTCAAGATGTATACTATGCACCTAAGTTAAAGCACAACCTTATCAATATAGGGTAGCTTGTACAAAAGGGGTACAAATTCATATTTAAGAATGGATTATGCATCATATTTGATAGGAGTAACTACATTAGGTATATTTTAATAGTTAAGATGACAAGCAATCGAATGCTTCCATTGAGAATGTAAAGTGATCTCACAACAACGTTTAAAACTATGGTAGTAGATGAGTATACTCTTTGGCATCTTAGGTATGGTCATTTGAGATTTGGAGGGTTAAAATATCTTCACAATAAGAACATGGTAAAAGGGATTCCCCCTATAGAACAACCAAATAAGGTGTGTGAAGGATGCATATTGGGAAATAACATAGGAGTGCATTTCCTGAAGGTAAATCATGGAGAGCTAGAGCTCCTTTAGAGTTGATAAATTTAGACTTGTGTGGTCCCATGAAGAAAAAATCCTTATCCAAGAATGTCTACTTCATGACATTCATAGATGACTACATCTGGAAGATATGGGTATATTTCTCAAAGAATAAATTAGAAGCATTTGAGACCTTCAAGCAATTCAAGGCCATGTTGGAGAAGCAAAGTGGCCACTACATCAAGATTTTGAGGATGGAAAGAGATGGGAGAGTATATATCCAACAAGTTTATGATTTTTTTTGAAGGATAATGGCATAAAAAATCAATTTATAGCCAGGTATACACCATAGTAAAATGGTGTGGCTGAGAGGAAGAATAGGACCATCCAAGAGATGGCAAGGAACATGTTAAAGTCAAAGAGTTTGCTAATGATTTTAGGTTGAGGCTATAGAAAAAGTTGTGTATTTTTTAAATATATATCTAATGGAGAGTGCTAGGGATGTTATCCCTTAAGAAGCTTGGAATAATTATAAGTCAATTTTAGAATACCTTAGAATGTTTGGTTGTGCAACATATGCACATGTGCCCAAGAAAAGAAGGATGAAATAGAATGACAAAGGTGATAAATTCATATTCATAGAGTATAGTGACCAACTAAAGGATTAATAATTATACAATCCCATCACCAAAGAGCTCATAATCATCTAGAATGTTTAATTCATTGAGAATTAAGCTTGGAAAGAGAGACAAGAAGAAGTTTATGTGCAAAAAAGGGCTGGTGAAACCTTTATTGCAATTAAAACATGTAGTACCACCACCAATGCACCAATTTAGAACCCTATTTCACATAAATATGATGCATCTAATGTAAATAACCATCATGGAGGTCAACGAGTTGTTCAAGAGTGAACATCATCCTCCTCCAACTTAAGTCAACACCAGGAAAGGACAAATAGCTTGCAAGAAGTCTATGAGTTGTCAAGGTATAATCAAATCAAAGATTAAACTATGGATTATGCATGCTTTTTATCAGCTGACCTATCTATTTTGAAGAAGTAAACAAGGATAAAAAGTAGTGTGAGGCTATAGACAAATAAATGCATCCCATAGAGAAAAATTAGACTTAGGAGTTAGTTGACATACCAAAAGGAAAAGAGGTCATAGGAGTTATGTGGGTATACAAGATAAAAACTAATCTTAAAGGAAAGATAGAAATACATAATGTAAGACTAGTTGTGTAGGGCTATAAGCAAAGATGTCATACATGACTATAGTGAGACAGTTTCACCCCTAGCAAGGCTATAAATGGTAAGGAAAATCATAGCCATTGTTGATCAACATAAGTGGAAGGTGCATAAAATGGATGTGAAGTCGGTGTTATTGAATGAAGTTCTAAAATAAGAGGTTTATGTGGGACATCCACCTAGATTTGATATTCTCAAGTATGAGAACAAAGTATATAGGCTGAAAAAGGCATTAGATGGGCTCAAATAAGCTCTAAGAGCTCGGTACAACTAGATACACTTTTACTTGTTAAGTAATAGCTTTAGTAAAAGTGTGAGTGATCCCACACTCTACATCAAAGCATGCAAGGAAGGTATTTTGATTATTGTATTATATGTGGATGATATAATATTCACCAAAAATGCAAATTTGTCCATTGAAGAACTCAAAATAGCCATGAAAAATGAATTTGAAATGATTGATTTTGGCTTCTTGATGTATTCTCTTGGGATAGAGGTTAAGAAAAAGGATGAAGGCATATTCATATGCCAATATAAGTATGTAAAATGAGTTTTTGAAAGGTTCAAGGTGTTGGATTACAAACCTATATTCAAAGTATCTGAGACAAGTCTTAAGTTGTGCAAAGATGATTGCAACTGTAATGTAGACCCCACACATTATAAGATCCTGATGAGAAGTCTAATGTATTTGATTACAAATATGTTGGACATCATTTATGTAGTCAACATCATATCAAGATTCATTGAGATGCCAAAGAAGACAAATTGGCAAGAAAGCAAGAGGATATTGAGGTATGTGAATAGAATAAAATATTATGGAGTTTTATATGCAGCACTAGATGAGTTTCAACATGTGGGTTACATGGATAGTTATTGGGCAGGCAACATTGATGATTGAAATATCACTTCAGGTATGTGATTCATCTTGGGTTAGGAGCCATATCATAAACTTAAAATAAATAACCCATAGTGTTACTTTCTACAGCTGAAGTAGAGTACATAGTAGCCAATACAACTACATGTCAGGGTATATGGTTTAGAAAGTTACTTTTTGATTTGCATGAAGAGAAGCAAGGAGATTATACATTCTATTGTGATAATGTATCATCCATATCATTGCCAAATAACCCTATATTTCATTGTAGGATTAAAAACATTATAATTAGGTATAACTTCATTTGAGAGTTAGTTAAAAATTATGTCATAAAGCTTAGCTTTTGCAAGTCAGATCAACAAATAACTGATATGTTTACTAAGTCATTGTCTAAAGACATTTTCCTACATTTAGGAGGAAAGTTAGAGGTCATTAATGCAACAATATTAGGCCTAATTTTTTTAAAGGTAATTTTAGAGTCCTAAAATAGATCTACAGATTTCATCAGGGTAGTTATGGACCTTGAGAGTTTATCTACAGATTTTGACAGGGTAGCTATGAATTACAATAAAGCTACAGATTTTGACAGGGTAGCTATGAATTATAATAAAGCTACAGATTTTGGCAAGGTAACTATGGATTATAGTAGAGCAATGGATTATAGTAGAGTAGTAGATTTTATCATGGTAGATACATACTTCAACAGTTTGGTTATGGATCTTGGTAGGGTAGTGAGGGATTTCAATAGTCTAACTATGAACTTTATTAGCAGAGCTATGAACTTTAATAATGAAGCTCTAGACATGCACAAAAGAGGTGTATAAATATTTGGGTAGATAAAGAAAAGCTATAAAGACATTTTGAAGGCTGAGAAAAGTTTAGATAACCATGGTAGAAAGGTCAAGAATAAGGGGGAGTGTTAAAATATTATTTTTACTTCCTACCTAATTGCCCATCCATTCTGGAACATGACAAGACACTAACAAAATTAAATACAATAATTCAAATTTGAAATTTCAGCTACCATTAGAGCTGGGCATCAAAGAAGGAAGTAGGTGAGTCTATCATAAAGATAAAAATCAAAAAGAGAATGTATTGTAGATTGAATTCAACATAGCAATATAGAATATTATTCCACATAGTAGCAGCCTATAAGAAAGTAGATTAGGGAAAAGAAAAAGGGAGATATTAAATGCACCAAATGTAAGAAAAGATACAAGGGAAAAGGATGCAACATGAATCTGTGGCAAAGAGAATTTAGATAGAATAGTGTATATCAAGTGAGAGTATTCATCAGAAGGATCATTTCATGCAGTAAAAATCATAAAGAGTTAGGAGTAGAAGATAGAGCAACAATTGGTGGAGAAGCACATTACAACAACAAAAAGAAAATATGGTAGTGTGTAAGATTTTGTTTTGTGACAGTAACAGCTGTATGATTTAGTTTATGTAATAGGAGATTTGAAACATTTTAATATATATAAACCTAAGATTTGATAACTATACTCTGCCTCCCCTATTTCATATTTCATCTTTTATTTTTATTGCCTGCTACCCACCTAGGCCTGTATATATTTTTCGTAAATTCTCCCTACAATAGCCATTAGAGTTGTAAGGTTTTTTCAACAACACTTCACTCTTTGGCTATCACTCTACACCAACAGATGTATTTAGATAACTTTCAAAAGTCTAACTTTTGTTATCATAGAATTGTAATTCATCCTTCCACTTTGTCATCAGCACCTTTTATCCTCACATTCACAAGCCTTTGGAACTCCAAGATTTGGGTTAGTGGTTTTGAGTACCCCATTTGGCATTCTAATGGTTTTTTACATTTACCATATTGCAAACCACCTTTATTGTCTTATTATTGCATCATTGGGGGTTTGATAATTGATTGTCTCATGTTAGATTGTAACTATGGTTTCTATTTTTGAATTTTCATTCATTTTATGGTCTTTCAGGAATCAAGAAATCTGAATATTGCATTATCTAACCATATTTACTTTCAAAATTAATAAGTGAAAAAATGTTAGTTAGGTTATTGCTTTTAAGTTAATTTAAAATTTATTGTTGTATTTTGTATATTGTGTACTTTTAATTTCATTATCACAAATAAAACTAACAACATATACTTGCTTGGTTCAGACCCTACATCTATCCAAACCCTTGATTTGGACCCTAGTTCATAATTTTGGTTTTGACCTATATTTATCTATTATATTTAGGGCATATCCATCACATGGTATTCCTTGACCATGTCAATGAGAGTATGCAAGTCTTTTGCTTGCTTTTTACCACGTCTTGATAGCACTACATCGCTATTTATATTCTTACAAATGCCATTTTATGAGTGGTAAAAATGTCATTAACAGATAGAGGATACAATCTTCCATGACATGGTCTAGTAAAACCATCACCTTACAAAAATAATAGATAGAGTTGGAGGAAAAGCACAATCTCCCATGTAGCCAAATATATACATTAACTTAAGATTGGGATTATGCACACATAATACAACAGTGAAGACCACATCATCCAAGTATGACCAAAAAAACATTAAAATAAAAAAAATAAAAACATAACTTTCATGGAGAGGAAGCATTAGATAGCATCTTCCCAACCATAGCATTATAATTTTCTTTACTACAAAAACTCTTCTTATTTTCAGCTTTCTTTTAGTCTATTTTTATGTGCTTTATAAAAATATTCCAAGATGTGCAATAACAAACACTTTTCTTTTTTTACATATGTTAGAGTTTAGTATTTACATTAAATATCTATCATAAAGTAAATAGTACTTATGATTATATTGTAATGAGGACTGTGAACAATATTATTGTATGCTAAATAATTCTTTGTGTTTGACCATCCTATAATATTTGTGAGTTAAATCTCTATATAAACTCTTTAAAATACCATCACCACCCTTATCCTATTTTTCCCATGTTGTGCATGACAACAAGATCAATTTTTTTTATATAAACAATTCAATTAATTCAATCCTTCATATCAAAAATAAAAGAATAAATATGTGATGAAATCCTTACTCAGAATGTTTCATATCATAAATAGATTTTAAGCCATCAAGGCAATCACTTAGACTTGGTCTGAGCCCAACCCGCATCTGCATCTATTGTGTGCTTAGTTGTAGATTTTCTCCTTTTAAAAGATGACAACCATCTCACCAGATCTTTTCCAGAGACTTAACCACCCTCTCAAATTCATTGCTGAAAATTCACACCTGATTATTGACATAAATTCACTTGTTGCATACTAGATGAGCCAATTTGAATGTTAACATAAACTTGAACCTAAAATTTCACTCTAGTATAAGTATGGTACACAACATAAGCAACTCTTATGTCATTAGTAAGAAAATGCAAGAGATATTGCTCAAGACACAATGCACAATATGGTAACTAGATACAGCTAACATTTCAACACTCTTTTAAATGTTCTTGATACTTTATAAGTTTCTACTATTAATCTAACAATGGCTATAACTCATTTTGCACAAACTAATAATTGTGCATGTTTTTAACGATCCATTTTACCAGAAATTGATATTCATAAGAATATTTTCCCTAACCAGCTCCTAAAAATAGTTTAGCTTTAAATGCAGAGGGTTATCTAACAACTACATTATTTCTCTTTATTTTGACCAACTAATGAATCCATGTATATAAATGTAATATGCATGATATCCCTTCAAATTGGCCAGAAATGAAAATATTTTTATCCAAAAATTGGTTTACAATAAATTAATTGAAAGATGCATGATCAGTCATAATAGGTGTGAAATACATTTTTTCCTCATAGGACGAGTTCCATGGTGACTACATCAATGTGATTTTATGTTGATTCTTACAATCTTGATGACTAAATTTAGAGGTCAAAGTTTCATTATGTGTGATACTTACGAAGTATCTCTGTGTCTCCTTGCTACTGCAAATTATGTGACTAAGTTTCATTATGTGTGATACTTACAAAGTATCTCTGTGTCTCCTTGCTACTGCAAATTATGTGACTTTGAATCCCTTGCAAAGGGGAGGTTACTATATTAGTGGCTTCTTCAATTTCATTTATTGTCTCTTACTCTGATCTTTATCAACTCCTTTCTTTATTAAGGGGTCCTTCCTTTATATGGCCATTTATACTTTTACTGAAATCTTATGGTTTATGATTAAATCAGTTTTCGTTCATCCTTTGTTGCTTTGTTGCTTGTGTTATTCCTGTGCATTTATTTCTTTTTCCATAACTTAGGATTCTTTTACCGTAATACTTTTCTATTATGACAGATTGTACCTTTTAGATCCATTGGACATTTTATAATTTATTTATTTCTCTCTTTATTCTTTCTTTCTTTTTCTCTCATTTTCTATCTCTTTCATTCTCTCTCTCTCTCTCTCTCTCTCTCTCTCTCTCTCTCTCTCTCTCTCTCTCTCTCTCATTTTCTCTTTCTTTATTTTTGTTTTGAAAACAATACATCTTGTTGTGCTTTCTTTTGAGTTAACAACATTTCTACATTTTCCAACACAATTTTCTAACTCACACCTGATTCATTTTGGGATAACTACCACATTTGCCTTCTAGGCTATAATCAGTGACAAAATATTGCAAATTATTTTCCCGAAAAAACTTTCAATCCATTTGGTTTTGAGCCAAATCATATTTGTATGTATTGGTTATTATAATCTATGTTGTTTCCCTAGTTTTAAAACTATCCATCTACCAAATGCAAAATATCTGATAATGGAAGAGTTGACAGACTCACCATTGGGTTTTCCAAAGGCATGATTTTGAATATTCTGATTCAACTCAAATGTGCAAGCATAGGTGTACCACCCAATTCATCTTCCAAATGATTCCACTACTTTTTTTGTTTACATATTCTTCAAGCCAAAAAAATTATAATTTGTACCTCATATCAACAAGTCTCCCAAAGATTTATCTAGAAAATCACCACAGAATTGTACACCGGTTGACCTCACAACATTCAAGCATAAAAATGTACAAGTGCACATAATTCTAAGCTCCTATAAGTTTATATCTTCTAGAATTTTTCAAAAACTTTAATTTTTTTTTGAAAAGCCAGTCAAATTGTATTAAAAAAATAATAAAGTACAGAAGCTGGTAAGCTTGATTTAAAAAAAATCACTAGATAACTGTGTTTGTAAGCTCATTTTATAGGCTTACCACTTAAGTCTCACATTATCACATTGTTCATTTTTTTGGTTTTTGCAAAATGAAAAACTCAATTATTCAATTGAATTTAGTCCATTCAAGAAACAAAAGTATGTAAGAAGAATACTGTTTACGAGAAAATATGACAATAGAGCCATTGACTTTACATGGTTCATTTGCATACATCATAACTTTATTTACCTCAAATACTAGTGATCAAATGATTATTAAACATATAGTGTGTGATGTTTGTGAACATATGATTGCAATAGGGGGAAATTAGTATGGTGTTAGTGAATGAAATCAAATCGAAACAAGGGACACACTAGACTAACACCTTAAGTTTATCTCAAAGGGAGAGTATATTAACAAAAACAAATAAGAAACACAACTAGAATGCAAAGAGAAATAAATAATTCACCTTCCTTAGATGATCCAAATAGTTTGTTAAAGTGGCTTGCTCAAATTTGTGCTTTAAAAGGTCTATTACAACGGAGCTTGGCTAACCTCCACCTCCTCTTGGCACCATGTGTCTTATGGCTTTGGCTTGGTTGAAAAATTTAGCATTATAAAAACTAATTGCAATGGCTTTTGGAATAAATTTAGAATTATAAATTTGTACCAAGATAGCTTAAAATTCATGTTCATGGATCTTCTATTTATAGATTTTCAAAATGGTTCAGGATCAACCATGACCATCCATCTCAATATTGAGATGTATGGCCATGAATAAATCCAATTATGCAAATAAAATACATAAATACCCTCATCATGATTTGGGAATAAGGGGAATTTATGAGGCATGGGAGGCATTGATGAGACATAGGAGGGTCTTAATGAGGCATGGGGTGGCTTAATCCTGATATTTTATACATTTATGGCTTGTGGATGCCACCCAATAGAAATGAGGTCATTTGATGATGTAGATATTCAATATTCATTTCCAAAAAAATTTTCAAAAAGCTCCATGGAATCATTAATTAGGCTCATGATTTGAATTAATTAGCTTTTAAATATGATTAAGCAATTTTGATGCAAATTTGGCCCTTAGTGCACAAATTAATCAAATTGGTCAAAATTCTTGTTATTAGCTTAAAATTTGATTGGATTAGAATTGGAAGTTTATGTTAGATGCATTGGAATTGTATTCCCATTTAGGATGTTACTAATGCAAAATAACAAAGGCACATGTCTCATTCAAAAAATTTGGTAGAGAAGAGCAATCCAAAAAACCAAGGTACAAAAATGCCATTTTGACTCCAAATGATTTGATCAAAGTTAAGTACTTCATAAATTCCATTTCTCCATTTAGTGACACCCTAGTCAAAATTGGCATTTGAATATAACATGTCCACATTATTTAGCATGTTTTAATGTTTTTAGGCCAAATTGTGCATTTTGGTAAGAATTGGTCAAAAGCCTGGTTAGAGGTTATCGATGGCCAGTTTTAGGTGTCTACAGTTTGCCTTTAATTGATAAGGCATTACAAGATATAATCATAGTAACATCTTCTCAAATAATGAAAAATAAATATATGCTTACAACTTCAAAGGAAATTCATGAGCTATATGATGCCCCCTCAAGGGAATGGTTGGCACAAGTGGGTCGACAAATGGTCCTTTGAAAAGAAAGAAGTGAAATGAGGGGATCAAAGAAAGGAAGTTGATGGGGTGAAAACACAATGAGTTTGAAAAAGTAGTCAAAATCATTGAGAATACAAGTTGGATGGTGTATAATGGTTTGTCCTAAGGTGGTTATAAGCATTGTACCCCAAAAGTGGTAACATGGTATGATAATATAATGATTTGTCCAAAAGTGATTATAATCATTGAAAAGATGGATTTTTCCTACTTAGCATAGACAATTAAGATAATAGCATGCCCATATTTCGGTAAAAAAAAAATTAAATTTGGTGAGAACACAATGATTTGCCCAAAGGTAGTTATAATAATTGAGAAATGCAGGTGGGATGGTGTATAATGATTTGACCATAGGTAGTTATAATCATTGAACCCCAATTATGGAAAACATGATTTATTGGTTCATGATACAAAAAATAGAAGTTGGGTAACATGATACAAAGGATACAGATGAATTGAAATAACTTGCTAGTAGGAACATGCTCATCTAAATTAACAACAACTAAAATTATTTTAGTTTTTAATTACTCTATTTAGGATATGATTTTGATCATATTAGGATGCTAGTACAAAGGATATGTAGATGCCATCATTAATGAGTAGATGTCCTAAAGATTATTTTTTTGTAGCATTTAATGGTGACCCTCATGATAGAAGACTATGAGGACTAAGCTGAAAGATGCATAAGGACTGACTACTAAAATCCAACATTCATAGGAAAATAATGGACCAATTATAAAAACCATGATGACAATGTAAACATATGAATATAGATGGATTTAGGTATAAATGTGCAAGAATCACCCAATGAATTCACATATATTGAATCAAGGCAATAGTGCTGAAAGCAAACAAACAAGCAAGCAAATAAACAAACAAATTTAAAAAACTTAAAAGAAAAAAGTAAAAAAAAGTATCCTAACAATAACCATGCCCTAATAAGGTGGATTGAGGATAACTGACTAGGCTTAGATAAGATAAATGTTTTTAGAATTTTAAGGTATCTTAACTTGTTAGAGAATGATGATACCTACTTGTAAAAGGATGAGAGTGTTTGGCTTAGATTGATCATGAAATGAAAAGAGTGCATGGAAAAGGGGGACTAAGGTGACCTCAATAGGAATTTAGCATGGATTACCTAGTCCCAAAATGACCTCAAGTCACAATAATTATTCCACACAAAATGTGGGAACAAACTTGACCAAGTAACAACAAGTTTTCAAATCTAGTAAATAGCTAGTCAAATGAAAACAACAATGGCAAGGTGATGCAACAATGCATGATAAATACATATTTCCCCTAATTTTATCATAGGAAGTTATAAATAAGATACAACAAATCATATCAATGATACTAATTTGCTTATAAGCAGTTATAATTAGCAGCAAGACTAGAGAGACACTAATTTGCCCATAAGTGGTTACAATCAAGCTCATATAAACAAACTTGATATAAGATAGAAAATCAAATATATATTTCCAGATCAAATATCACCCTATTTTAATAGACTATCAATATAAACATGTATTTGATTGATTATTAAAATTAGATCAGAATCCCCTTGCAAAAAATGTGAGAAGAACCAAAGTAACCAAGATCAAAATTGGATTGGATAGGATGACTAAAAATAAGCTTTGTTATAGATAGGAATGATATGGTAAAATAGAATAGTATTTCTCTGGGATAATGATTCTTTTTTGATAGATTAGATAGGATGATAAGGATGGTAGAAAGTTGGATAGAATGCCAAGAGGGTTTCCCCCAAGTGGTAAGGTGACTGGTTGGGATATGTGACAATGGCAAATGGATATCGAAAATGAAATGGTATGGTACATGTTTTTAGCCTGGGTGATTATTATTGGTATATGCTTTTTTTGTTCCTATTAAAGTGAAGATGCATGTCCTAATCAGTAAATGATACAAATAAAATAATCATGTATGTTAATTACAAGCCCACACCTCATTTGACTAGCTTCTCTATCAAAAACTGGTTGTAGATCTGGATGTGGAGAATGTTGTTGTGCTTTTCATCATTCATTAATTTTGACTCCTTGAAACATCGAGACAAGATATATTTGTAGCCTCTATAAAGGAAATTAATACCATGGATGGTAAACAAGGAAAATTAATGGATGGTAGGTTTGATTGTGAAATGGAATGGTGGATGATAATAGAATATGTAGCAGTTGGGAAACAAATGAAGCTTAGGTCTTTCATTCCCACACAATGTTATTGATGTCAGATTTGATATAAATTTGGATGTGGAGAGGCTAAATACTTCTAAATATTCTTTTGATAATACCACTAGATTTTGTTGTTATTTGATATTGAGAGTAGCTGCCATCTAATTAAGTTATATATTGGAAGATATTCTGGTTTGATCTTGAATAATGTCATCATTAAGTAGTGAAGAACTTTTGTAATCAGATATCAGTGCCTCGATGAGGTTTTCACTAATGAAGTTGTCTAAATTGTCCTATAGCATGTCTGAGAAGGTTTCACTAATGAAAATTATCTTTTGAATTTTATTTTCTTCTAACGCTTCTAAAAACATTTCACTAAAAAAGTTGAGTTTAAACTGTGTTTCCCCTGGCACCTCCAAAAAGGTTTCACTACGAGAGTGTTCTTTTGCTACATGAATGTGGTCTTGGTCTCCTTTCTTTTCTTCAAATATTATGTCTGCATGGATGTAGTTCAATAAAGTGTGATTATGTCAGTCCCAATCAACACTTGTGGGAGATAGAATGTCAATGAAATGGCTAGATTGGTTGGTGGTAATAGAATGGAGGCTGGCTACATAATCATCATAAAAGATACTAGGAAAACTTGCGGTGATGCTAAAATAATCATCCTTAAAAATTATAGAAAGATCAAAAATGTATTCAAAGTAATCTACGAGGCATGCATAACTAATATTTTAATAGTCATGAATGTATTCTATTTTGAAATCTGATTCTAACTAAAAGGACTTTGAATCTAATGATAAGACTGATGTTGATTCTAATTTTGATGCCAAATCTAGTGTCAATTCAAGAATAAAAATTGACTCTAATTTTGATTCTTCATTTGATGGGTACTCTGTTACAATGACATCTTTTTGAATGTTTAGGTTTGGACAAGTAATGGCCTATAATGGCATAATGGGCTTTATAGAAACTAGCTTTTAAAAGTGAGACTCCTCTATAATTGGAAAAAGGTTAAGAGACAACTCATTAGAGATTGGATTGTCAATAGGAGGCTCTTAAAAAATAGGCATATGGTCGAGGTGATGATTTTTCCAAAGGTGGTTATAATCATTAAGAAGTGACTCAACAAAGATTGGCTTGTTAAAGTGAGACTTCTTGATAATAAGTATACGATTTAAAGGTGATTCATCATAGGTTAACTTATCATAAATGGTTGGTTCAATAAGAACATCTTAGATTGGTTGGTTCTTTTTACCTTAGTTTCCAGTGAGTTGGAAAATAATAGTATTACTCAAAGCTTGGTCTTTGAATGATTGGCTGGCTTGAGGGAATGATTGGATTAGTTGTGGTTTCTTAAAGTGGGGAATGATCAGAACTAGATGAAGGATGATCAAGGGTTAGATAACGATAGGGAATTATCGAGTTTGGTTTCTCATGTAAACTAAAGGATGAGGTTTTTGTATAGAAATAGTATGGCATTGTGGATCCTGATTACTCACACAAGCTAAAGGATGAGGTCCTAGATAGATAAGGCTAGGGAGTTATGGATCTTGATTGCTCACACAAGCTAAAGGATGAGGTCCTAGAATGGTAATGACATTCCTTGGATATTGTGGAGCTTGGTAGCTTATATAGTTTGAAGGAGGGTTAGGGGTAGTCAAGGGTCAAATTATAAAAGGGCATCATGGAGATTGATAGCTTGCACAAGCCAAAGCATCCAAGTCCTCCTTATAAACCATATCATCCCAATCTTGAGTTGGATCATAAGCTAGTTCTTGACTATGTTCCATGTACTCATTATTGTAAAGAGCGTATGGATTCATCTCCTAAACAAAATTGTATATAGTTGGGTCTTCAATAAAGTCCTCCTCAGAAGCCTCTTCATAACAATCAAAGTCTTGAATTGGATCGTAAGTAGGCATTTGGTTATAGGAAATATGTGCAGCCATTCTATCATAACTTGGATTTTACATGACTCCACCATAAGTGTAGCCAGACATATCCACATAAATGATGAAATATATAATGATAAAAATACATAAATTTATATAAACTCTGAAAAACTTTCAAGAGGATAGTTCAAACTTGGTCAAGAGTGGACTTGTATCTCCAATGTGGTCTGAAAATAGAGATGTATCTCCAAAATGGTTTGTGCTAAATTTTAGCATAAAATAGTATAATGTCAAATGTCTAATGTTAAATGTCATACACACAAAAGGTCAAACATCTTAATAAAAACCAACATGTCAAAGGCCTAGCCCAAAGTGTTCCAAACAAGGTCTAAACTAGGAAAGGGAAAAGAGTCACTAGGTCTTTTGTCCAAATACAGAGTCAAAATCTAGGCTCAAACAAGATATGTTAGGATTTTTAGACAAATGGTTTTAAAATCTAGCCTTAAAATAAATGCATTGATGTGAATTTTATTTAATCTAATAAGTTTGAAAACAACTTTGACATAGACCTGACACATGGAATGAAACATAAACATGGTCAAATGGTATAAGGCACAAGGCAAATGAATTTTGGAGGAAAGTTGTGTTCTCCCAAAAAAGAAAACAAGAAATGATGAGAATAAGCTTTGTGAATAAACAAACTAGACAAAATTAAATGACATAACCGTGCTAGTTAATGGCCCTCAAAGAAAACTGAAAATGGCTGATACTTTGAAACAACTTGGACTCTATGAGAATAGGCCTATGAAATAATTTTTAAAATAATTTGATTAGCATAACAATGCTAAAATTATCAAAATATGTGATAAATACTTATTTCAAGACTCTAAGGCAAAAATGGTTTATCATGATTTGGCAATGTAACACTACTCTCATTAATTCAAATGATACCGACACAACAAAGTTGGATAAATTTCTCTAAGGTATGAGTGTGCTATCAAATGAATTCAAGATAATTGTCAAAATAAAATGGGTAGTAAAAAATGTAGCCTAGGACTCAAAGCGTTAGTAAACATGCAAGATGACTTGAATCTTAGAAAATGATGATAATGATGTTAAGTCTAAAAACATCCCTCAATTTAAATTAGGAATTGAACTCAAGTTAAAACAAGTCAAGTGCAATGTGGCAGACCAATTTAACACACCAACCTTTAAAACTTGGAAGAGTCCAATTTCAAATTTAAACTATCAATAAGGGACTTAAACAAAATGTGGTAAAAGGTATAGACTCAAATGGGTGGCATAACTGCACCAAATTGGAAGATATGACACATAGTGTATGATGATGATTTTAAACAAGGAAAAATATGTTTTTCACTTAGGCAGCATAATGCCTCCTTGTTCAAAAAATTTCAAGGACAGTGTGTTTGGTTATGTCAATTTTATTAACACCATGTTTTGACTCTCAAATAAAACCAAACAATCTAATACCAAGACAAAACAACTAACTAATCATCTTAAATCCTAGACTGATAAGGTATAGAAAAGTAGGTTTAACTAAACTAATTATTTTTCAAACATTTTATATGGATCAATTGCAAAGGACTTTCACATCCAATTTGTGAAAAGAAATTCATGTCATTTGGGTTCATTGCACTTGGCTTGTTACAAAAAGGTCTTGCCCTTTTTACAACCATTACATCTATCACTCACTTAGTATAGAGTGATGTCTAATGTGCTCAACATCTTGGGATTAACCCCAATGCTAAGAGGTGGTTTAACATCTCAAACCTCCAATCCCAGTGGGGTGATCTCAATTTATATACCCCCTCATACAGAGGAGTTGAAGATGATACCAGGTGATGAAATACTAGGTCAAATCTTTCCTAAAGAACTCATGAGAGTTAATGAAGTTCCCCTCATAGGCCAAGATTCATGAAATAAATGACACACTAGAAAAACTTTATGGTTGCCTCAAGATCACCCAATATTATTGTGAGTTTTTAAGGAGGGCTTTAAATGACATTCTTTCTATGCCTTGGACTAGGCTCAAAGTGTGATGAAATGACACTTTTGATCCTAATAGTTCCCTAAAGGGGATGGATGGGAGAGCATAAACACACGTCTCTTTTTGTTAAAACACATAATCAACAAGCAAGTTTGCAAATAATTAAAGTGAGGTTAATTTCCTTACATCAAATTGAAAGTGTTGATTAGATTCGTTACTAGCCCCTTGGTTTTAAGATGCAAATAGAAATAATTACAAACCACTCAAAAATAAGTTGGCACTTTTGATCCCAAAATTTTTCTAAAGGGGATGGATAAAAGATCATATACACATAACTCTTCTCACAAAAATAAGCAATAAACAAACAAGGCATGATAAATGAATGCTTGCAAAATTAATGAAACTACATGATGTTATGTTAATTTTAATACACCAAATGCATTGTGTTGTGATGTTTGGATGCTTTGGCATTTGATTGAACTTGTAATAAAATGATAAATGTCCATGGCATAAAAACAAAATACATTCTTTTTAGGCCCCAAATAGATAATTTTGACAATTTTGACATGTTAGGATTTGATTAGGTTCGTTGTTTAGACATCAATTGAAACGTTTGGATTATGTTTATATCCAGCTTGAAAATTTTGAAAGATTTTTGATAAACAAAACAAGACAACATAACTATGTTCATTTTAAACACAAAAGTCTAAATGTGTATGTTTTAGTATGTTTGTTTTAAGCCCAACTTGAAGTGTTTGATTAGACTAATTTATTTTAAATGGCCAAAATGAAGTGTATATTTGGTCTAAACAAGTAAAATGGTGCTAAAATGCTATCTTGACCCTACAAAAACAAGATTATGATTGCCTACTTTGAACAACTCTAGAGGATGAGACAAGGAATTTAAAAAAATAAGCTCTCGAGTTTCACACAGTCGAGTTGGGTTACACATGCAAGTTGGGTTACAAAGGTGAGTTGGGGCAAGTCAGGGTGAGTTGGCTTGGCAGTTGAGTTGGGGAGCATTGGGGTGAGTTGGGGTTCACAGTCGAGTTGGGGTGAGTTGGAAATGAGTTAGGGTTGTGTTAGGGTCAAGTTGTGGTTGAGTTGGGGTCAAGTCAGGATGAGGTGAGGTTTATTCAGGGTGAATTGGGGTCAAGTTAGGGAGATTTGGGGTCAAATTTGGGTTGAGTTGGGGTGATTTGAGAAGAGTTGGGTCAAACATTCAATTTGGGTTACAAAATCTTGAGAACGAAATCATGACTTATAATAAAAAAATTATTTTTTTTTCAAATTATTACCTTCTTATCCCCAACATTTCAAGACCCTGCATGGCAATGATTAGTAGGTTACTTGTAGGTGAAATTTGATAAAATTTTGAGGCTAGGTCCCACTAGGCATTCCATTTGTGAACATAGGATTGCAATAGGGAAAGATTAGTATGGTGTTGAATGAAATCAAATCTAAATAAAGAACACACTAAACTAACACCCTTAGCCTATCTCAAGGGGAGAGCATATTAACAAAACCAAATGAGAAACATAACTATAATACAAAGACAGAAAATTTTCACCTTCCCTAGATGCTCCAAATAACTTGTTGAAATGGTTTTCTTGACTTTGTGCTTCAAAAGGTCTATTGCAATGGAGCTTGCCTATCCTCCACCTCCTCTTAGCACCATGTGGCTTATGGCTTTAACTTGGTTGAACAATTTTGCTTTATAAAACTAATTGCAATGGTTTTTGCAATAAATTTAGAATTATAAATTTGCACCAAGATAGCTTAAAATTCATGTTCGTGGTTCTTCTATTTATATATTTTCAAAATGATTCAGGATCAACTATGACCATCCATCTCAAGATTGAGATGTTTGGCTATGAATAAATCCAATTATGTAAATAAAATACATAAATACCCTCATCATGATTTGGGAAGAAGGGGCATTTATGAGGCATGGGAGGAATTAATGAGGTATGGGAGGGTCTTATTGAGGCATGAGGTGGCTTAATCCTAATATTTTATGCATTTATGGCTTGTGGATGTCACCCCATAGAAATGGTGTCATTTCATGATGCAACTATTCAATATTCATTTCCAAAAATAAATATTAAAAAAGATCGATGGAATTTTTATTAAGATCATGATTTTATTTAATTAGATTTTAAACATGATTATGCAATTTTGATGCAAATTTTGGCCCTTGGTGCACAAATTAATTAAATTGATCAAAATGTCTTGTTATTGGCTCAAAATTTGACTGGATTGGAATTAGAATTTGATATCAGATGCATTTGAACCGTATTCCCATTTAGGATGTTTCCAAAATAAAACAACAAAGGCACATGACTTGTGCAATACATTTGGTAGAAAAGAGCAATCCAGAGCACCTAGGTGTGAAAATTCCATTTTGACTTAAAATGATTTGATCAAAATTAGTATCTTCATAAATTGCATTGCCTCTTTTAGTGACACCCTAGTCAACGTTCACACTTGAATATAATAAGTTCACATCATTTAGCGTGTTTTAGTGTTTTTAGGCCAAATTGTGCATTTTGTTAGAAATTAGTTAAAGCCTGGTTGGATGTTATTGATGTCCAATTTTAGGTGTCTAAAATGTTTATTTTGTATACATTAATGAAGTGTAATTCAGTTTTAAATATGTAACTAGGATTCATAATCAGAAAGACATTAAGGTCAACCATCACTGATAAAAGTCATAGTTATTAAATTAGATATCAGAACATAGAAAATATAGGAACAATATGAAACTGATGAAATGATTTCATAGATTCATAAAAAATGATTTAGATCTTGTAATTAGTCAACACTTAAAACCATATCAAGTCCAGCCAGAGGTAAGGCATGAATTTTTTTTGAATCATATAGTCCTACGTAATCAATTTGGCATTGTGGCATTTGCCTTGACAAGTTACCAATTTTTAATAGCATCGTCAACTACCATGAGCAACAGATAATTTTTTGGGATAGAAAAACAAGCCAAGTGTTCTAGTGACTAGGATCAATGTGAACCATAACTTTTCTTTTCTTGATATACCCTTGAATGGGAATAAACTACTCTAGTTATGGTAGCTAGCGATACTCTTGGATGAACTTCTCCCTCATCCATTTGACGACTATTGAATTGGGTCTGTTTGAGCTCATGTTATCACCACTTTCTTCATCATTATGACTTTCATAGTGATGCTCAACTTCACAAAATATAATTCTTGAAAATTTCTATTGGTTGAGATTTGTTTTGGCCTTTCATGGTGTCATATCTATCAAAATTAGTGGGATTAGAGTATATTGTTCCCCTCTCTTAAAGAATATTGTTCCAACCTGTAACTTGCCAAACCAGACTGGTCTAGAGTCTATACCTCCTTCAAATCTTTTCCAACCGACCTTGCACTCTTGGATGTCTTGGTCTTCCTTGTCACTTGCTCTTTGCTCTTTTGGTGCCTTGCCTTATTTCTATTAACCTAAGTGTGTTGCAATACGCATGACAGTAGGCTAGGGTGAAGCTCTCTTAGGAGATGCTTGCTACAACTTCTTAGGAGTGTGCTTCTGACCCTTATATCAATGACCCGATGTCATCCCACTTCATCTCCCACAATGGAATAACTCTGAGGAAACACTGCCACATGATTCAAAGGGCCTAATACAATTTTACAATTACAGATTTACCATTGGCTCGTCACTGTATTGTTGAGAGTTGATTTGCCAATACAATGAATAACTATGTCTGTACATGTCTATGCTCTATGTCTTCCGCCCCTGCATCGTCATCCTCTTCTCACCATCCAATGGCATTCCCATCAAGATATGAATTTTAGGGCATTAAATTAAAATTATATATATTAATTATTTTGGCCTATTAATATCTCATGAGTGTTAGTATGGCTTTGCTCAGGTGGTGTTTACATCAAAATGTGTGATTTAAGTTTTGGACTTTACATTAAATTTTATTTTTATTTCTTAAAGTTTATTTATGTAGTTACTAATAGGTATTTAGTTAATTGACTAAGTTAGTATTTTCTAATTGATTTAGGTTCATATTTATTATTTAGTAATTTAAGAAAATAATGCTACGATTAAAAAATATTGCAGTTAGTTGATTTATATTAGAATTTATTATTTATTAAACTAGTTGGTAATATATTTTATGAATTTTTATTTTTTTAAAGTATTGATAAAGTTTTGGAGCCCTGAGTACATATCATAATTTTGGGTTGTCAAGTACAAGTTTTAAAATTATGCTTCTAATCCGATGTCATGCCACTTCTTCTCACACCATGAAAGGACTCTTGGGCTTATGAGAATGCTCCCTAATGCTCAACAATTTGCTTTTACAATTGTTATGATACCAAAATCAGATTTGAAAAACCTAATGCCACCTCATCCATGTGCATACAACAATTTAAAATGCATTATACAAAATTACCATAGTTGATACAATTTCTCATCTGCATAGCACAACCATTACAAGCATCATGTTATAACAACTCTGATGCACAACATACTGCATACAACTACTCAAAAATGAATGTTACAAATTCACTACAAATGTTACACCTTATTATGTGCATATTGTCGGCCCTTCAAGTCACTATGACCTTGAAATACTTTAACACTTACAAGTGTGCACAAGGAGAAAGACCACTCCTGAACTTAACTTATTATTACATGGAACATGATTCCTCAAGGTTCACAAGGAGTTCACAAGGAGGCTAGATTAAATGGAATCAAGATTCCATGATTTGTTAAGGTTTTGGCCTCCGCAAGGATCTGTGCCCAAGGATGAATGCTTAAAGATAAGGGCATGTGGGAGCACACACATCCAAAGTGGATATGGGACCACCACAAAAATACTCAGTAAACACATCCTAATGCATGGTGATGAAAGCCACCTAGATGGATGAATAATCAGTAGTTATTAGGTGTCAAACCCCACCCAAAAGGATAATTCCAATTTTACTCATAGAATCAAAAGAGATCAGCTTTGACTAATATAATGATTGAACTGATGATTAATAAGACAAAAGAGCATGGATGAGGAATGAATCCCAATGTAGATTTCAACCACCCTTTGATACAAGCATTCAACTCTATTAGTCGCATGAGCATGGGGACCTACAACTAATGGAAAGACATAACATCTAATAGATCCCAAGGAATCCCTCCAACTACCTTCATGTCCAAATTGTAATCAAAATTCAATAAGCATGGGCTATGACCAGTACAATCCGGATCACCTCATTACTTCAAGCCACCGAGATAGACCCAAAGAAATCATCATTGTGCTACTAGATCTTAATTGATAACCATGCATTGCAAGTTCTAACTTCTATTTAATCTTCTCATTTGTATTTATCCAATGTAATTAATGACCCATGGAAATTTTGTGTATATAAAAGTTGGGTTGTTCATTATATAAGGTGTGGACATTTTTAGGCACATAAATAATTATAAGATTTGTCCTCCATGAGCCCTTTACTACCTGAACCCAGGGCAAATTTTAGTGGTGAATATTTGTTAATTCATGAATATTCTAATTTTTGGATTTTTGTTTTTGGCAAATTTTTATGTTCAGCATATGGGATCGGATCGCAAAAATTTTAGGGATATAAATTATTTTTGGAATCATCTCACCAATCATTTATCGCATTATTTTATAATATAGTTATTTTTCCCCACACACACACACACACACATCCCTACCCTCGATATCAAACAAGGAAATTAATAGAACCCGAATCGAGGAACCAAATGATGACACCAAACAATGAATGGCAATAATGATAATAAGAGGAGCTAAATGATATTTTCAAATGAAAAAACATCTTAATCTCAATATTATTGAATAGAAGTGTTGAATGGAAACACTGAATTATAGTATTGAATGGTGGACCAAATGACAGTGGCAAATGGAACTATAAGAACATTGACCAAGGTTAAAGCTTAAGGGCATGGGAAGAGGAAAGGAAAATAAAAATCAAGGATTATATTCCCAAATCCTACAAGGACTAGGTGTAAAATAATAAAGAAAGTATTTAGCATATCCATCTTTTTAGACCCATTCAGTTCAACCATTCAGTGGATCTATTTATTAGAGCCATTTAACATAGCCTTTTAGCTAGGTCATTCAGTAGAGCTATTATGATGGGTCATTCATTAGATCCATTCATCTGAGCCATTTGGTAGAACCTTTCAGTGGATGCCTTCATAGAAAACCTAAAAAATGAAAAAAATCTTCAGAACCTATTGATTCACCAAAGCTATGAATTAGATTCACCTAAATGAATCTAAGGGGGTTTAGAATATGGGCTCTTAAAATTTGCCCTACCTAAACCCAGTGAATAATAAAAATATTGAGTTTACCTCTCTCTATTATTCTTGAATTCTATGTGCATTTAATGGTTGTTGATCTTTGTTTATGGATGCATTTTTTTCACATCATTGCCCATCCATTCACACCCATGTAGAACTTGATTCTCTCATGTAATTCATATTCCTAGTGGACCTATTTTTGGAATATTTGTCATCCTCATAGTGTTTCACTATTCTCCCATGCCCCCACACAAAATTATTATGCAAGTAGTGCAAATTTTTAGGACTATGTAATAGCTTATCATTTTTTATAGTTTCTTCATGTTATAGGTCATAAGGGTGCTCATTGTATTCTTGGTGCATAACCATTTTTAATTTCATCAAACCCCTCACCCTCAGCCTTCATTTTTACTTTCTCAAGATTAGACTTAACATTAGTAATATATTTCCTCTCTACACTTTGTAGGTTGGCATATTAGTTCTAAAATACATGCATGTAGATTAGAAGGAAGCTAACCTTTTCTAGAGGTTCATCCTAAGGAATGCAAGAATCCCATACCTTGGGGGATGATCCCATTATTACACCAACACCATGAACTATTAGTGCATGCAGGAGGTCTCAAACATGCCTCGTAACATGCCTAATACTCCCATGCGCCACACCAAGTACTCGAGCTAAGCTCCAAGCACTTCTGCACCAAGAATTATTAAATGGTGAAAGTTTCAGGAAAAAATAATTTATGGATGCCTAGTGGGACCACTTTATACAATTTAGTTAATAGTTTGGTGCATCCCTTAGAAAGTTTACAATGTAAAATACACCCTTCAAGCACCTGGTGACTTTAAGTATTCCTAGTTTTTAAGAGATCAGTTCCCCATCCTATGCTAAGATAGACAAGATCATCTTCAATAGGTACTAACTTTTAGTTTTTTAAGCTACCTTTCATGCCTAGAAAAAAGATGTGATAAACCATCCTTATCTCCTTTTAAGAGAACTAGAAATTTAATATAATCATCTCCAGGAGCTCAGTCTACTTTGCATTTTGATATATTTCCCCATCCAAGAGAAAGGTTATTTCCCATTCTATTCATGGTTGTCCCAAGAGCTTTTGTGACCTTTAATGGGGGAAGTCCTTTGAATCTAGCTCTTTACAATGATATCTTAGTTGAAGCTCTTAAAAACTTATCATACTTTATTGGTGAGAATGGAACTACCCTCATAAATAACATCCAAGATATTACTAATATATGTTTGGTGCACCATATCATTGAAGACAATGTAGAATTTAGGCTCCTTACCACTTCTTTAAAATAAAAGGCTCTCCAATGGTATATGAGTTTAAGTCCTAATTTTATTCACAACTTGGATGACCTAGAAAAGTAGTTGTAAAATCATTTTGAAGATAAAAGTGAACACATATCTCTGATAGAGCATCTTACCACCATCAAGAGAGCCCCACATGATCTAAGGGTTGACTTTAATTTCATATTCTATAAAGTCTAGGATGCAATACCACTTTTGTTGAAACCATCTCCAAACACTACATTCTCATATTAATTAAGGGCTCTAAATAGTGATATAGATATAATGATTTAATCTATGGGAGGTGTTTTACTTCTTAATGCTTCCGATAATATTGTAAGCACTATAAATGTTTCATACAATCTAGAAATATTATTCCCAAACCTATAATGCCTCTCTTTCCATAATTACCACATAATCAACCCACTCTGGCACCCATCCCTATATTATTCATCCCACTAACCCCACCTATTCCCCCTAGTGATTTATATGAAGTCAAGGCATTGATAAAAGGTTTCAGAAATGAGCTAGTGACTCTAAAGAAGATCCAATCCTAACATTCTAGGCCTTATCAACCATTTAATTAGCCTTACCAACATGCTAGGTAGCCCTATCAAAGTAGCACATAAACCCAAATTTGGCTCCCATATGTTAGTCCACCCTACACACAAAGTGTTAATACCACCAGTACTTTTAAAGTTCTTGTGGTCATGAAAAATAACTTTTTACAAGACCACATGTGGTGATTTCCTTCAAATCAGCCACATAATAAACTACTTATGCAAATGGAGTGCTAAACCAAGCCTTGATGGTAAAAAGCATATCATATCCACAAGATACAATAAAGGATACAACCTCACAAAGAGAGGGGGAACATGTATAGGTGTAAATACAAGTTGAAAAGAAGCATATGAAATCATTCTACCCACATGAGCCAACAAAGGGTGCTTTAGCTATTTCTACAGGTTTCTACAAAATGAAAGGAAGAGATTCTAGAAAATATTTCAAGACACCACCATTTTATATCTATTTGATAATAAATCAACAACTTATCCTTAACTATATGATTGATTCAAGTGTAAGTAGCTCAGTAATGCCTAAAAAGATTTCTAACATGTTAGGCATAGAATACACCTCAATCATAAAAGGTGTTATCAAATTAGATGGCATAACTATTAAAATAGTCAAGATCATTGAGCAATTGAGACTTACTCAACATACATGTCCTAACCTCTCCATCACCTAGGACATGTTTGTCATATAACTCTCTCCTTATTTTTTAATTTATCTCTCAAGGGACTTTAGTGCAAAAATGGGTGGGTACTTGTCATCTGACTATTCACACATGCTACTTTAAACCAGATGTGGGACCAAGGTAACCATCAAATTTGAGCCTATTTATAGGGATCAAATAGATCCATACTCATTTAATCCCATCAACATGAATTATACAATGCATAACCTAGTGGATAGTGTAATCTTGCATGAAACTACCATGTCATTAGAGGAGGTTCCTGATGTAACACTAGATGAGAGGGATAATAAGCATTATGGGTTTGATCCATAAGATTGTACATAAGAAATGGGGTTGGGAACTTATTGAATTCATGAGGATAACCATGGTTTTTCAAACCTTTCCAAGGGTTAGGAGGACCTTAAAGGAATGTAGAAATTATATTTTGATGGATCTAAGAATAGGAATGATTTTGGAGCAAGATTTGTACTGATCTCCACTCAAAAGTAAAAGTAATTTCATATATATATTTAAATGTTATTTCAGTTTATTTTATGAATTTATATTTTTTTAAGGTACTGATAAAGTTTTAGAGTCCCAAGTATATATCATAGTTTTGGCCTGTCAAGTACGAGTTTTAAAACTATGCTTCTAACCTGGTGTCATGCCACTTATTCTCCCACATGAAAGGACTCTTGGGATCATGATCATGATTCTTGATGCTCACCAATAAGTTTTCAAAATTACTATCATACAAAAATAATATTTTAAAAACCTTTTGCAACCTCAATGTGCATACAATAATTTAAAATATATGCTAAAAATTTACCATAGTTATTACAATTTCTCATGTGCATAACATAACCATTAGAAACATGTTATAAAAATAATAATACATAGCATACAACATAAAACTACCCAAAAATTCATGTTACAAATTAGATGTTGTACCTTATTATCAGCATATTATTGACCCTTCAAGTCACCATGACCTCAAAATCCACTAACACTTACATGTGTACACAAGGAGAAAGACCACCCTCAAACTCATCTTAGTATTTCCTAGAGGATGCTTCTACAAAGTTCATATGGAGTTCACAAAGAGGCTAAATTAAAAGGAATTAATATTCCATGCTTTGTTAACATTTTTGCCCCCACAAGGATCTATGCCTAAGGATGAATGAACAAAGACAAGGGCACGAGGGAACAAATGCATCCAAAGTGGATGTGGGACCATACAAGTACTCAAAAAACAAAACCCAATAATTATCATAGGAACCAATACTGATGGAAAACTTGTTAATATTTCCCATGTCAATTTTGAATCTATCTCTTTACCCTGAGAATGGATCACAAACTATAGTAAATGCATATGTATGGGACCAAGACCTAAGAAGCAATATAAGCCACAACTAACTCCTTATAGAGAAAAGAATGGCACATATCTTCTCAAGATGACTGATATAGGCTAAGAGAATGAGAATCCAAAACCTAGAAAACCAAAAATAACTAGTACTCAATTAACAAAGCAAGAAACATACATCACAAAATTAGATTACTTGAATACTATATCTACTCCATTTAGGCATTCATATCTAACTAAAATATATTTTTAGAGTCTACCTAACTTGGATGAAGAATGAAATAGGTTCTTAAATCTAGCTAATAATCATTATGGAAATCATCTTAATTGTGATTATTATATCATCTATACCCAAAATATTTAGAACATGCTCCATGTAAACATGATGATAAGAGAAGGAACTGAAGACATAATTATTCCTAAGAAAATGTAGATTAATTTCCTACTCTACATCATATTTAATTATTTTTGATTTGAGCACTGCAATTTTGGTTCTTCGGGTGAAGCGACAGAATTTTGAAGCAGAGGGCCGGTTCATTTTGCCCAAGTGTTGAGATGCAGCGGAAGCTGCCAAGTGTCACCCTCCGAGCAGGTCTTTTTCCCCTTCTTGTTTCCTTCATCTCATTTTTGCCTGAGTATTAGTTTAAGTAGATGATGCCAAGCGTCACTTTCTAGGAGACAAAGCTGATAGTTGGCATCCCCTGAGTCACCTTTTTGTAACCTTCTAGAACCGTAGATCATGCCACAAACCTAGTAGCAGTTAAGCGGAATGCACCACGTGTCAGCATCCATGTCTCATATCAACGTCTGCACTTCATTCAGATAGTTTCACCATAAGGTAATAGTGAAGACATAAAGTGCCAATTGGTAGTTGTGGAGGCCCTGAAAGACCTTTTTGGAGAAAAATCGCAAGCCACCACGTGTCGGCATTTGGGAAGCCATGAGTCCAATGCTTTCCATTCAATGCACAAAGGTGTCATTTTATTTTTCTTAATCACCACAAAGTAGTGGATGCTGCCAAGTGTCACTCTCTGAGTCCCCCTCTACTCCATCCATAGAAGAAGTGGAAGATGCCACTTATCTTCCTCGAAGCCACGAAAGTCTCCACATGTCAACACCCGAGAGAATCATCACCAAGCTCTATTAACAAATATGAAATGGTGGTGGGTCCTGAGTGTTACTTCAAAAGTCTACGAAAGTTGAAAAATGTCACCATCCATAGGAGTCCGATATATGCCCCTAATGATACCATGGCACAGCCAAAGGGGAGTGGAAAGAGCTGCGTGTCTTCGATGAATCAGGCGAAAGGTGCCAAGTGTCATTTTGTAGTGTATTCTAGGTGATCAAGGGGATTTTCAAAAAATTCACTAAGTGTCCTCTACTATTTCAAACATAGCAGAGTGTTTCGTGTATCAGTTGCCAAAAGTGAAATGGAGGGAAAATCAATTGGAGTGAATTTGAGTAGATGAAATAGTTCATCGGGTAGATTTTTGGAGCCACCCACAGCATTGAAGGCGCTATCTGTTTGTCCCCTATGAGATAAGGATGGAGAAGATTGCATTGGAAAGAAATTATAGGGATACATCTGGGGATATAAAAGAAGAAGAATTGTAAAATCTAAAAGGAAGGAGGGGGAATTCTCATAGTTTTAGACTTTTAGAGTTTTTGACCAATAATATCATTTACTTTTGTTACATTTTCCTGAGTTAAAAGGTTTATATGACTATGTGTGTTTCAGCATCTTTTATATGACTGGAAGATTCAATAAGAAAATTAAACAATATGCCCTTGTTGATGTCATATATGTCATTGGCAAAGTAGTCTATGTTGTAGATTTTCTAGTGTTGTGATTGGAAATGTTATTTGCTTCTGTCCCATTTTTTGGAGTCTAAAGTTCTACATAACTGTGTGTGACTTTTGTGCCTCTAATGTGATTGGAAGATTCTATTAAGAAGATTGAACACTATGCCTTTGTTGACAATTCCTGTATCTCAGCAAAAGACTCCCCTGTTGTGAGCCTCTATTTCTGTTATTCCAATCTTTTACATTGATTATGCACTTGTCTACTCTTAAATGTAATAGAATCACATAATAGTTTCACTATGCTCAGGTTAGGATTAGGATTACTCTTAGGTACATAACCATAGTTACGTTTCAATTCTTGCATTTTGTATTTCTATTTAGTCTCCTATCCCTTTCCCCAACAACCAATACAAAAGAAGAGACCAACTTCTTTAAAATCTAGAGGTTGTTTTCGAGCCGCATTGTCCCATAACTTGAAACTTCCCATTGTTGTTTATTAAGATCTAGCGCCATTTTAAGACATCAACAGTTTTTGGCACACCTGGTGGGACCAATCTTTCAAGGAGTTGAAGAATTTTAGTGTATTCTTCAGCTAATCTACCTTTGGAGGTTTTTATCGACACCAACAACGACTCTACGTCACTAGCCAATCAAGAAGTATCATCAAGAAATCCCTTTGGTATATATAACTCTATAACTCATAGCTATGAGTCTTATTCTCCTTCAAATATGTACCAAACTTTATATCCACCACCACAAATTCTAGATCAGGCATATGCCACCCTTATTCATGGGCAAGGTCAAAATTGTCAAGGTCAATTCCCCAATAATGTAGAGCCCATGTTAGCAGCAAGTCAAGATGACCCCGGACCCTCACATCTTCCTCAACTCTCCCCCACCATTCCTCAAAAGGCTCCTCACTTCCATGAAAATTCCTATGAGCCCACTTCAGAAGAAACTTCTTATACCACTCCCCAGATCTTTCAGCATGATGACGAGTCTCTAAGTTAGACCAAAGAGGATGATGAAGCAGCTGAAAACTTTTTAGAGGAGTGCATTCAATTCATGGCTAGTCAAGAGGATTTCATCAGTACAGAGGAGAAAGAGATCACCATAGACTCTCCTTTTGATGAGCAAGAGGATAAGCTGCAAGATTTTTCTTTAACTTCTGATGAGGAGGAGATCATTTCTAATTTTTTCCTCACTCTACAAGAGGATATGGAGGAACATGGACACTCCCTCGACCAAGTCATTGAGATAGGAGGCGCTAAGCTAGTTTTAGATGAAGAAGAAAGCCTTGAGATTCAAATGAGTATGTAGAAGAGATGCCAACCTTTTAATTCATCCTTGTAAGAGGATGAAGTCATCAAAGAGCATGATGATGAAATAAAGCTAGAATATGAAGAAGATGTGCCAAAAGATAATGGATATTAAAAGGCACAGCATGAAGAACCAATAGCCCATGATTTCTTGATGACACCTGACAACATGAAGAACTAGTATTTGATAAGTATTTAAGGACAAGAAGATTTCATAGGTGTCGAATGCACATTTTACTCAGACTCATTCAAGTGTAGGTAGACCTGTGTGGCTGGTGCAGAGAACATTCCATCAATGACATATCCGTTGCAATCACTGGTATGGCAACACAAGTTGGCTTGTCATAAAGAGGACATGGGAAACTTCATTTCTGATCTCGAAGGAAAATAAGGATTTGTAATCAATGTAGTTAGGTAGTTTCCATTCCCGCATTGCTTTGTTTTGTTTTTGCTTTCCCGCTTTTCCTTTAAAATAAGTATTTTAAATGCAGAGTCAGCCTCTTATAAATTCTTTAATTGTTTATTTTTTGCTGCAATAAATGCTTCCCCAAATCTTTTGAAATCTCCAAGGTACCTTACGCCACATAATGTGTCTGCCTCAATGTTTCTCGAAGATTGAGTAGGATTTGCTAACAGTCACCTTAATTTAATGCTATTTTGGACTTGATAGGCCCATAAAAATCCCTTACCAAATTTTAAAGTTTACAAACTCTCAATCATTCCTGCAAAAATATCTTGCTCATTGTGATTGTGGCACCTAGTGAAATTTGTTGCAACAAGCGTGTTTTTATCTTGTTAAAGGTTCATACCAAGTTATTATACAATAGATTTAGAGATGGTGGGAACATTGGAAACACCCAAGAAGAGAGGAAGGGTGTAGTCCCAATTAGACCCAGAAGAGGAAGAACAACCTTCATAGCACCAAGTGTAGAGCACTGCAACTTCTCCTTAGGTAGGAATTACTCCCCCTCCTCCCTCTCAATCCATGCCTCCACCCAGCCAAATGACACCTCCCGCCACTACTACCATTCCCATTTTGAAATTCACTTCATCCTTGATGCCTCAAGCCTTAATGTTACCCTATTTCTCCCCCTCTGTTCCCATAAAAATGCCCCTTCAACTCACCCCTAGCCAGCCAATGGTTCTCCAATACGGCCTACCATAAGGATTTCCCTTCATAGAGGGATATATTGCGTCCCCTTCCACTTTCCCGACGTAGGCTGATGCTGCAAGGAATAAAAGAGAAGCCTGATTAGAGAAGAAGAGGAGTAAAGTGAATAAAGTACTGGTGGTGCCACATTTGAGGTCACAATTTGACCCCATTCAACAGCAGCTGACGGTGACCCATTTTTTGCCCAACATTGCCAAGCCAAGTGAATAAATGTGGCCAGAAGACTACACCATGAACACAGTGGCCATCGACATGTCCTTTTTCAAGCCTCAAGATAGAGTCGAGCTCATGACCGAATCCACTTCTGTGGTCACAGAAGATTATTTAAGGATATCAAGGAGACTGCAAAAGATGGAGGCTAACCTGGCCACATAAAAGGCAAACTACAATAGTTTAGCTAAATAAATAAACTAAAAGGATAATGAGATAGCTAGTCTACATAAATAGTTGCAAGATACTATTTCCCTCTAGACTCAATGGGCAATTCAAGCCCAAAATGATTCTCTGAAAGCAGAGCTTGTACTTGCCAAGGGTGCAACAATAGCTCTAAGATGGGAAAATGCAACATTATAGGGAATAATCAAAGGACTCCAACTGCAAGTTACCTAATCATAGCAAGGGTTGCTAGAAGAACAAAACAAGGGTGCAGCTTTTCAAGCCCAGCTCTAGGTAGAGCAGTAACAGACCGCATAACTAGCAATTGAGCTGGCTAATAGCCCAAGAGGTATCAGAATGGTGCAACTGGTGAAGGAACTCTACAAGTCAGCATGGGAGAGAATCTCTTTGGAGATTCTCCAGCTTAGGCCACTTTTCATCTTCCTACACCACATGTAGTAGTTGTGTGAGATGGTCAAAAATTTGGTATAGAGCACTTTGGCCACAATCTCCCAGAGAGTCACAGACTCTCATTCTTTACTAGAGAAGCTCTACAACTCAATGGATGCAACATTGGTAGCCATGGGCATTCCTGACAGAATGGATACCATGAAATGGGTTAACAAGGAGCTCAGTCATAATGCTGCAACCAATAACTACAGAAGCTATCTCGATGTCATCAAAGAAGGCATTGGCAAAATGAGGCAATACATTGAAGATATAGTGTAACTGGGCCTTCCTTCCTTGTTTCTAGATGTAAGGATGGTGCTACTGGTGGATCAAATCCAACCATTGATGTTGGCTAGGCAAAGGGATCAGACTTTTTTTAGAGCTTGTGGGATGATTCTCCAACCTTTGAGGTCAAAAATGTTCTAATCCCTATTTTCTGGCTAGAATCCAAGCTGAAAGCCACTACCCAGATCCTGTAAACCTTTTTGCACAAGGATATCATTAGCTTGGATTTGGCTTTTGACGAGTTGAAGAGAAAGGAAGGATTATTCGACCATGAGTGATCTATCTTTCAGATAGCTCTTTTGAGGCTGTAAATTTTGAAATTTTGATCGAGTGAGAGTTGAGTTCTTTTTGATCAGGCTCAAAAGCCCTGATGGTCGCCAATAACTATAGAGTAATTTCCTACTCTAGGTCGTATTTAATTATTTTTGATTCGAGCACTACAATTTTGGTTCTTTAGACGAAGCGGAAAATTTTTGAAGCAAAGGGCTGGTTCATTTTGCCCAAGTGTTGAGATGCAGTGGAAGATGCCAAGTGTCTCCCTTCGAGTAGGTCTTTTTCCCCTTCTTGTTTCCTTTCTCTCATTTTTGCCTGAGTATTAATTCAAGCAGATGCTACCAAGCATCACTTTTTAAGAGACAAAGCTGACAATTGGCATCCCCCGAGTCACATGTTTGTAACCTTCAAGAATCGCATATCGTGCCACATACCCAGTAGTAGTTAAACAGAATGCACCACGTGTCAACATCCACATCTCATATCGGTGTTCGCACTTCATTTAGAGACTTTCACCATAAGGTAGTAGAGAAGATGGAAAGCACCAAGTGGCAGTTGCAGAGGCCCTAAAAGACCTTTTTAGAGAAAAATCACAAGCCACCACGTGTCAGTATTTGGGAAGCCATGAGTCCAATGCTTTCCATTCAACGCACAAAGGCATCATTTTATTTTGCTTAAGCACCACAAAGCAGTGGATGCTGCCAAGTGTCACTCTCTAGGTCCCCCTCTACTCCATCCATAGAAGAAGCGGAAGATGCCACTTATCTTCCTCGAAGCCATGGAAGTTTCCACATGTCAATGCCCGAGAGAATCATCGCCAAGCTCTATTAACAAATATGAAACGGCGGTGGCTGGGTGTTACTTCAAAAGTCTATGGAAGCTACCAAATGCTGCCATCCATAGTAGTCCGATATATGCCCCTAATGATACCACAACACAGCCAAAGGGGAGCAGAAAGAACCGCGTGTCTTCGATGAATCAAGTGAAAGGTGCCAAGTGTCATTTTTTGGTGTATTCTAGGTGATCAAGGGGATTTTTAGAAAATTGACTAACTATCCTCTCCTATTTCAAACATAGCAGAGTGTTTTGTGTATCAGTTGCCAAAAGTGAAATGGAGGGAAAATTGGCTAGAGTTAATTAGAGTAGATGAAACAGTTCATCGGGTAGATTTTTGGAGCCACCCATAGCATTGAAGGTGCCATATGTTTGTCCCCTATGAATGAAGGAAGGAGAAGATTGCATGGGAAAGAAAGTATAGGGAGACATTCGGGGATATAAAAGAAGAAGAACTATAAAATCTAAAAGGAAGGAGGGGGGAATTCTCATAGTTTTAGACTTTCAGAGTTTTTGACCAATAATATCATTTGCTTTTGTTACATTTTCCTGAGTTGAAAGGTTTATATGACTGTGTGTGTTTCTGTATCTTTTGTATGATTGGAAGATTCAATAAGAAAATTTAACACTATGCCCTTGTTGATGTCATCTGTGTCATTTGCAAAGTAGTCTATGCTGTAGATTTTCTAGTGTTGTGATTGGAAATGTTATTTGCTTCTGTCCCATTTTCTAGAGTCTAAAGTTATACATAACTGTGCATGACTTCTGCACCTCTAATGTGATTGGAATATTCTATTAAGAAGATTGAACACTATGCCTTTGTTGACAATTCTTGTATCTCAGCAAAAGACTCCCTTGTTGTGAGTCTCTGTTTCTATTATTCCAATCTTTTACATTGATCATGCACTTGTCTGCTCTTAAATGTAATAGAATCACATAATAGTTTCACTATGCTCAGGTTAGGATTAGGATTACTCTTAGGCACATCTCCATAGTTAGGTTTCAATTCCTACATTTTTCATTTCTATTTACTCTCCTATCCCTTTTCCCCAACACCCAATACAAAAGAAGAGACTAGCTTCTTTAAAATATGGAGGTTGTTTTCAAGCCGCATTCTCCCATAGCTTGAAACTTCCCATTGTTGTTGATTAAGATCTAGCGCCATTTTAAGACATCAACAAAAAACAAATCAAAAAAATTAGAAATGCTAATATCACTGAATCAAATAGTGTTGAAGTCAAATACAATGTCCTATAATCCATAGGAATATTTTACCCTAGGTAGATTATATAAAATTACCTATTGATGGACAATATGTGTTCTAACATGAACTAGATAAAGTTATTCTAGTAGGAAAACATAACACCACCTTAGGAAGATAATTAAACTGGTGTAATGTTTCTCTTTTATAAAGGTCTAATAATATAGATGATATCTATCTATAAATATGTAAGATGAAAGGATATTTAGACAAAAGGGTTGGAACTCTAGAAAAAATACTAATAGCAAAGACAAAGGATTGATCTCCTATTCTAGCCCTTGAGGATAGAGATCTTGCTAAAATAATAGCTACCAATTCTAGAATTATTGAGATAATAACTACTATTGAGAACATAGATATCATAGCAGACAAAGATTCAAGAATAATGAACATATGCAAGATAATATTTAATCATAAAACCTCAAACACTATGCTGAAAAGACTGAGAAAGCTAGGATAAATATTGAAGATATTGTGTCCACAAAAACCATGTCTAATGAATGTATTAAAATAATACAAGAGAAGGTTATAGACATTATATCATTAGACACTAGTAAAAATATACAAATAAAAAAAGGATTCTGTTCTATATCAACTCTAGAAGGTAATTGTCAAAATAGATACTAGAGCCTCAATATAAATTATTACAAATCACAATACTTTGGCTGAAATAAAATAAAAATAAAATGAGCTCCAAGGAAAGACTGATGCTATGATACGATATACTTAATTAATCCTTACACATATACATGATCTATAAAAAAATGTTAATATACCTAAAAAACAAAAACCATTAAGTCTATTGAAGGCTGAAGAAAACTCTAGCATGCCAAAGATAGACCCATTGAGACAACCTGGTTCTGATGAAATATCTAACAAAGAAAGAAAATTAAGGATGTAACACCTTAGATCCTTATCCAAAGGATAAATCCATCCATGGTATACAAATAACAATTATATATAATTTTATAATAATTTGAATAGGCTTTAAAGACTTTACAAGAACATGTAAATGTTTACTGAATTGATTGGACTTAATAATTTCATGAACAATAAATCATTAGAGAATATTTTAATTGTGCTTGTTTATACTTCACTAAACTTGAAACAATTAATTTGAACTTTGAGGAATTAGTTACACCCAAAGTAGTAATTAGTTGTACTTATCAATATACCTAAAGGTTTAGTTAGTGCATAATCCCCCAGGGAAGAGTCAGTCTAATTCGTTGTTCCTTCTATTAGGGCTACCTTTCCTATATGAGAAGCAAAATATATAGAACAAAGAGATCAAGAGGTTCAACTAGAATAAATTAATAAAAATGCTAGTCATTTAAAACAAGCATCAATCATGCCTTATACCCTGAATGTTGATTCATGGTGTGTAATGGGTAATAAGGTTAGATAAAAAAATAAAAAGACTTACTGAAAAACTCCATGGTTGGATGGAAACTCAGATACTTCTCTTTAGGAGAGAAGCTAAAGAAGGGATGGATATAATCATTGAAAACCTTGATGGTGGCATAAAAGGATGGTGGGCCTCACTCACTATTGAATAAAGACTTAGGTCCAGTAGGATAGTAGTAGACTTTGTAGAAGAAGTAATAAAATTATATGTTGGAGACATGAAAAATGTGAATGCAATTGAATACAATAATTTTTTTTGCATGAAGTTATTTAATATGAAACACTGGGATAGATATAAATGTGAATTTTCTCTTTTATCTAAGAGAAAAGTAGAGCCATAAACTTGAAATAAAAGCTTTGTTCATAAACTCCTTGCCTAAAGTTATAGCTAAAGGATTAATGACTTACATTAAAAACAAGATTGATCAAACGACGTGAAAAAGGGCTAAGATTGAAAACTTGACTTTAAGGTAAACAATTCAATCTGTTGATGAATACCTCTATACTAAATGTAAAGATAGAGAAGCCTCGAAACTTCTCAAATCTTAGATGAAATATATTGATAAAGGTATTTGTAAGAAAGTAGATTTTGACCCCATGTGATATTATGTAAAATATATACAAGCTTGTTCTTCCCATAATAAAAAAATAATTAAAAATTTATCAATAAAGAAAAAAGATCTTCTAAACGTAGATTTTACAAACATACAACTTATGTATTTATGTAAATCCTTGTAAAACATAAAGAGGAAATTCAAGAAATAAATTCTACATTTGTGGACAAGAAGGCCATATAGCTCATAAATGCCCTAATAAGTCAAAATATCCAAAGAAGACTAAACATCTTAGAACTATACTCCCTAATGAAGATATGGAGCTAGTTTATGAATTTGGCTCTTCTAATGAAATCTCTTCTATCCTTAGTGAAAATTAAATTATTTATGATAATGAATACTGGGTAAACATAACACAAACACTTGGTAGTTTAGTAGATGAATCTAAACCATAATCTATTTATTGTAATATGTTGACAAGTATTGATCTTGAAGCACGTATTAGAAAATTCAATGCTTTAATTGATAACCATAGACTTCCTATCTATTTACTTTGACAATTGGATACTGAACTTTCCCAACTTAGTAACAAATATGGTGAGGATAAAGGGAAAACCATAGTCCAATTTCATCAAGATCCATACAATTATACCAAGAAGGAATATGAATGAAAACTAAATAAACCAAGTCAAAATCTTGATCAAATAACACAAGACACTAGTGGATGTCATAAATTCTATCCAATATAAACTAAAATCAACATCACATAACATAAACAACTTGATAGAAACTAGCAAAATATCCAACATGAAAGCACAAAATGTTCTAAACTCGAGAAAACAAAGAACTGATAATATCAATTTAAGTAATTGATCCCAATTTTAAACCAATAATAAGAGATTTATTAATTGATATAGGAGCCAACATGAGTATTAATAAATATGTTAAAATACCATAATATATGTGCTAAGATTCATCATTGTATTTTTTAGCTATCAATGGATCAAAAACCTCCACAAAAAAGGTAGTTCCTAAGGTTTTGATATTAGTCCAGGGAATATAAACTACTGTCAAATTGTGGATGTTTGACAAAATCAATATAGATATGATTCTAAGAATGATTTTTTTTGAATAATTTCATGCCTTATACCATTAGTGACACACATTTGACAATTAACCACTAGGGTAAAGCTACTCCTATTCCTAGAAAGAATTCTACTATGATCAGAGTCTTAAACATACTAGAATCCTTAAAATAAAATGATGTAAAGATCTATATAACTATTCAAGATGCAAATAAGAGATTAAATATGTTAGTAGGAATCATTGAGGAAATAAAATAGTACTATGATGAGGATCCTAATAGGTTTTGGGATATGAGGAAATATACTATTAAGCTTGACCTTGTTCCTAGAATAGATTATAACAAAGGTATTAAATATAATACTATTTTATTTACTCCACAACAGGGCAAAAAAATAGAAGAAGAAATAAAGGATATCCTTAACAAAGGATTGATAAAAAGGAGTCACAGGAAATGTGCATCCCCTGATTTTTATGTCAATAAACACTCTAAGCAAAAACATGGAAAAATGAGATTGGTCATTAATTATAAGAAGTTAAATGATTAGTTAGTCCCCCTTAGACATCTAATCCCAAATAAAATTGTATTCATAAACAAAATTAAAGTATTTACTATTTTTTATAAATTTGATCTAAAAGTGGATTTTGGTAGATAGTTGTTGATAAAAAAGATACATATAAAATAGCTTTTGTCTTTCCTATTATTCATAGACATTACAAATGGAATGTCATGCCACTTGGGTTGAAAAATGATCTTGATAAATTCAAGAAAAGGATGGATGGAATATTTGGCCAATTTGAATGTTTTGTTATTTATATAGATTATGTGCTTGTTCTATCCAAAAATATTAATAAAAATTTAAGACACTTCAAACATTTCAATGAATTGTGTGAAGAAAAAGGGTTCATCATGTCAAAAAATAAGATGGAGGATGGAAAAACTAAAATTGAATTTCTCAATTTGAATATAAAAGAATGGAAAATTGCATTATAGCCTCACATCCTTAAATCTCTTTAAGAATTTCCAATGAAATTAAAAATAAAAGCCATTTAGAAATTTTTTTAGGATCATTAAATTATTGTGTACCATTTTACAAGGATGAAGCTAAAGATAGAAAACTCCTCCAACAGAGATTAAAAGGAAGCTCCTCCATGGGTATAAAAAATGACAAGATTTTGTGAAGATTAAATAAAAAATTAAAATGCTACAAGATTTAAATCTTCTAGATGATGGAACCAGTTTCCTTCGAGATTCTTAAGAATAAGTCTTTTTAAGGTGAAACATTTAAAGGAAACTTCTATTTGAAAATTTTACTCAAATAAATACATTTTATAGACTTCAAACAACTTAAGGTAACTTCTAGTTGCAATCATGACTTTCTTTAGATAAATACTGACTTAAGTTATGTCCTGATTCATCTCTATTCTTTATCTCTAATTCTTGAGAAAGTTCATGGAAGGGAACATAGTTAGAGCTTACCTTTACCATGGCAAGTGTTCATAACACAAATTATGAGGATATAAATTTTATAGCTTCTAGTGGGAGATCATTATATCTGGTAAAAATAGGTTCTTTGTCCTTCAAGCTTTGTCTATAAGGGTTTTTGAGAAAAATAGGCAAACACGGAAAAGCATGCCTTAAATGCCTTCAACTCACCAGTATCCCATGTAAAAAACTTTAAACTTGAAATATTTTAGTCACACATTTATCTTACCTCAAGAAATTAAGTAGAACCATTTGTTGCTCACAACCACTATAGAAGTAACTCAAATAATAATCAAGCATGCATGAAATCAAAGGGCAGATATGATTTCTCTTATAGTTTAATAAATAGAGATGAAAGAAAAAAATAAAATAAATTATATTATCTGAAGAATAAAATATTTGCATAAGGTAACCAAGTTTTAATACCAATAAAGAATATACTCCAATTTATTCTCAATAATACTCAGTTATGACCAAACCTAGTCGTCAAGATCTAAATAATTTATCCCTAAGACTACTACCTAGATTTATTGATCCCTCTTTTGATGATAGGAACTATGTTAGGAGTTCCTTATATAGGAATAAAGAGGGAAAATTTACCAAACCCAGGGGTAGCTAGTAACAAAATATGGGTGACCTAGGTTTTGACATTATGGATGACAACCACATCCATCTAGGTGAAAAGACATAAAGCATATACCTTGGTCATGTCATTGCTAGAGAGTATTGCCTAGAGGGTATCTTTAGTAAAAAATTATTCATGATATATAGGCTTCCCCTACCATATATGTCACTTCCTAGTATTTTTGGATTCCTCAACTAGAACATGAGGCAATATAGATGCATGTTCCTATTTCTATTAGAATAGATTTTTGATAAACTAAGGCATAACATAATCATAGACATTAAGGGATAGGACCACCCTAATAACCAATAAATACCTTACGATAGGTCACATGATGAGATAAAACTGGATCCCATTCTAAGATTTGTTTTCATAGGTAGATCATCTGCATCACCATATTTAGGGCAATGATCAAACCTCCATACGTGTTATGGCATGGCATGTATCTGACATTAGGTGGTAAAGAAAACACATTTGAAAGGGTCCACCTTATTTATAGCTTACCAATCCCCTCGAGGATTTTCTATTGACCAGTCGATACTAAGATCATTAATGTATCAATACGTATCACAAATGTTATCATCCCAATTATTAGTGGTAGTGGTAGAATAGTATGGAAATAATCTTTGACAATGATCAGCATCTGTATTTTCTTCAATAAGTTGATTAGTTATCTATGAGAATGATTATTATAGAAATGGATTGAATTTATTAACAAACTTGTAACTTATTTGATTATTGACATGATCATACTTAAAAGAGTCAAAGTGCAATTTAAATTCAATATCCTCATACATGTTATCATATACTATTTTGAATAACATATCATCTACAAAAATTCCTAATTCAAGATTTAAAACCAAAATTTTCAACCATGGAATTATCATCCTTGGAGCATAATTCAGTAACCACATTTATTCAGGCATGTTTTCCCATTGATCATGGGACATTCCATTGGGAACTACAATAAATTTTATTTTTAACTTATTGGTTCTGATATAAATGGTTACCTTTTTATAATAAATGTCAAAGGCTCTAATTTTCTAAATGTCTTCTAATGAAAAATACGGGGTTAAGAGTTCAATTAAATTATTTCATATGGTTAAAACACAATTCCATTCCTTACAGTCAAGTTTAGTAGGAATATATTCTCTTATATTATTGTGAAATAAATATTTTGTCAAAATGATCTCTATTATATTTCTAGGTAATTCCTCCTTAATCATATCTTCGATAGGAATTTCCATCCATTGTTTCATCTATTGTTTTTATTCCTCTGAGATTTCTTCTAGGATATGCTATTATTCCAAATTTTCTTGATTTGTTCTTTCCTACAAAACAAATATATGGTTATAGTAATGCACCCTTTGGTACCAACCGATAGCTTCTCTTGAAAGTAAGTTGGCAAGGTAATTGCAAGATCCTTTTTTTGTATTGGATCTCAAAATCAAAATTAGAAAACCAAATCACCCATTTATTCATTATTTGATTTACAACTTGTTACACATGAGGATTCTTAATGATAAATAGAAACTGTTAGAGATCTGTCCTCAATATAAACCTTTTTGGACTAAGAAAGATCCTAAGTTTAAAAATACATAATTTGGAAGAAAAGAGTTCTTTCTTAGTTGAATTGTATTTCCTCTATGTATCATTCCATATTCCATTATAGTAATAACAAACTTCTTCCTTTACATTAGCATTTTTTCGATCAAAACTTCACTGTATGCATCATCTAAAGCACCAGTTTCAAGTATAAGGGTTTCATCACCTAGAAGATTTAAATTTAGTAGCATCTTAATTTTTTATTTAATATTCATAATAGGTTCAATCATTTTTTATGACCATGGAGGAGCTTCCTTTTTCAATATTTGTTGCAGGAGTTTTTTGTCTTTAGCTTGATCCTTGTAAAATGGTGCACAATAATTTAATGATCCCAAAAATATCTATAATTGGGTTTTATCTTTAATTTCATTTGGAAATTATTCAAGAAATTTAAGGATGTGAGACTATAATAAAATTTTCACTCCTTTTATATTCAAACTAAAAAATTTAATTTCAATGTTTCCAACCTCCGTCTTCATTTATAAAAAGACTAACCCATTTTATTCACATAATTTTAGGAACTATTTCAAATGTATTAAATGCTCATTAATATTTCTGGATAGAAAAAGCACATCATCTATATAAACAAAAAAAATTCAAATTGGCCAAATATTCCATCTATCCTTTTCTGGAATTCAACATGAACATTTTTCAACCTGAATTGCATGAAATTCCATTCATAATGTCTATGAAGAATGGGTAAGACAAAAATAATTATGTGTATCTTTTTGGTCAACAACTATCTACCAAAATCCACTTTTTATATCAAATTTAGAGAAAATAGTACATACTTTCAATTTATTTATTAAGAAAGATTTATTTGAGATCGGATGCCTTAGGGGGCTAACTATTCATTTAGCTTCTTATAATAAATGGCCAACATCATTTTTCCATGTTTTTGCTCAGAGTGTTTACTGACATAAAAATTAGGTGATGCCCATTCACTGTGACTCTTTTTTATCAATCCTTTTTTAAGGAGATCCCTTATTTCTTCTTCTATTGTTCTAACCTATTGTGGAGTAAAAAAATAATATTATATTTAATACCTTTGGTATACTCTATTTTAGGAACAAGGTCAAGTTTAACAATATATTTGCACTTATCCCAAAACATTTTGAAATTTTCATCACAGTAATATTTTATTTCCTATGTGATTCCTACTAATATATTTATTTTATTATTTGCATCCTAAATGGTTTTATATATCTTTGCATCATTTTATTTCAAGGGTTCTGGTCTGTTCAAGACTTTGATTATAGAAAAATTAATTTTAGGAATAGGAATAGCTTTACCATAGTGGTTAAGTGTCAAATGTTTGTAAATAATGGTATATGTTATGAATTGATTCAAAAAAATCATTCCTAAAATAATATTTGTATTGATTTTTTTAGACATCCATAATTTGATAGCAGTTTGTATGCTCTGTATTGATATCAAAACCTTAACAACTACCTTTTTGTGGTGGTTTTTGATCTATTGAAATCTATAATATCTAATGATGAATCTTCCCACATATATTTTGGTATTTCTCCATATTTTGAAATACTCATGTTGGCTCTTGTATCAATTAAGTAATCTCTTATGATTGGTTTAAAATTGGGATCGACTACTTCAATTGATATCATCAGTTCTTTGTTTGCTCTAGTTTAAAAGCATTATGGGCTTTCTTGTTAGATATTTTGGCTAGTTTCTATCAACATGTTTATGTCCTAGGTTGTTGATTATAGTTTGGATTGGATATCCTTTATGACTTCCATTGGTGTCTTCTATTGTTTGATCAATATTTTTGGACTTGTGTTATTCAGTGTTAATTCATATTATTGCTTGGCATAATTGTATGGATCTTGATGAAATTAGACTATGGATTTCCATTTATCCTCACCATGATGGTTACTAATTTGGGTAAGTTTAGATTACAATTTCAAAAGGATATGGGTAGGAAGTTTGGGCTTAGCAAGTAAGGCAGTGCATTTTCCAATACGTGCTTCAAAATCAATACCTATCAACATATTATAATAAAGAAATTATGGTTCAAATTCATCTACTAAACTACCACATGTTTTTTTATTTTTACCTAGTCTTCATTATCATAACTAATTTCATTTTCACTGGGGATAGAATAGATTTCATCCAAAGATCCAAATTCAGAAACTAGCTCCATAACTTCATTAGGGAGTATAGTTCTAAGACATTTAGTCTTCTGTGGATATTTTTACTTATTAGGGAACTTAAAAATTATATGGCCTTCTTATCCAAAAATTTAGCATTTAATTTTTCTTGAATTTCCTCTATATTTTTTATGAGGAGTTACAAAAATTTTATGTTTGAAAAATATACATTTAGAAGATCTTTCTTCTTTATTCCTAAATTTATTTTTATTGTGGCATGAAAAATCTTGCAGATCTTTTCCATAATATCCTATTATGTCAAAATTTTATTTCTTACAAATATTTTTATCAATATATTTCATCTTAGATTTGAGAAGTTTTGAGGATTCTCTATATTTACATTTAGTATAGAGGTATTCATCAACAAATTAAATTATTTGCCCAAAAGTCAAGTTTTGAGTAGTAGCACTTTCTCCCATGGTTTCATCAATCTTTTTTTCATTGTAAGTCATTACTCCTTCAACTATAAATTTAGGAATATCAATTTATTTTATTTATATTAAACAACTTCATGTAGAACAATTTAGTGTATTCAATAGCATTCACATTTTTCATGTCCCCAATATATTCTTTTATTACTACTTTTGCAAAGGTTGGTATTGCCCTACTAGACCTAAGTATTTGTTTGATAGTGAGTGAGTCCCACCATCCTTTTATGCTTCCATCAAGGTTTGTAATGATTAGATCCATCCCTTATTTAGATTTTGTCCCAAAGAGAAGTCTCTGAGTTTCCATCCAACCATGGAATTTTTTAGTAAGGCTTTCTATTTTATATCTAAATTTATTACCCATTCCACACCATGAATCAATATTGAGGGTATAAGGCATGATTGGTACTTTTGTCAAATCACTAAATTTTATATTATTTTGTTCTTCTTGAACCTCCTGATTTATTTCTTCTATATGTCTTGATTCTCCTCAAGGAAAGTTATCCCTAATAGAAGGAATACCTAATTGGATTGACTCTTCCCTAGGGGAGTATTCACTAACTAAAATTTAAGGTATATTGGTAAGTACAACCTATTCCTCTTGCATACCTATTGTTTCAACTCGAAGGGGATCTAACTAGTTCAGTGAAGCATTCCAATCAGATTGGATTTTTATTTTGGATGCAACTAATTCCTCAGAGTTCCAATCTCATTGGAGTATAAACAAGCACTAGTGAAATGTTATCTGATGATTTTTTGTTCATGAAATTCTTTATCAAGTCCAATCAATTCTATAAATATTTATGTGTTATTGTAAAGTCTTTTAGGCCTACTATAGTTATTATCAAATTATGTAGAATTGTTATTTATATACCAGGGATGGATTTCTCCTTTGGATAAGGCTCTAAGGTTTTGCATCCTAAACTATATTTCTCTATTATAGATTTTATTAGAACTAGGTTATCTCAGTGGGTCTATCTTTAGAATGCTAGATCCTTATCTAACTTTTAATAGACTTAAGGTTTTTTTTATTTTTTTAGGTCTATTAACATTTTATTAGAGATCATGTGTTTGTGTAAGGATCAACAAAGTAGATCCTATTATAGCATGAATATTTCCTTGGAGCTTATTGAATTTTGATTCTATTTCACCAAAAGTATTATGATTTACAATAATTTATCTTGAGATTTCAATATCTATTTTGACAATTACCTTCTAGATTTGATCTGGAAAAAAATCCAATTTTTTGATTTGTAGGTTTGTACTGGTGTCTAATGATATAAGGTCTATAACCTTCTCTTGTATTATCTTAAGAACATTCATTAGACATGGTTTATGTTGATACCATATCTTCAAAAAAATTCCTACCTTTCTCACTCTCTTCAACATAGTGTTTGATTTTTTTGATTCAATATTTTCTTGCATATGTTTCATTATTCTTGAATTTTTGTCTACTATGGTATCTAATTTCTCAGTAGTAGTTTTTATCTCAATAATTATATAATTGGTGGTTATTATTTTAGTAATAGATTTATCCTAGAAGGATATAGGAGGAGCCAAATCCTAAGATTATGTTCTAGATCAAATCCATAAATTAATTGTCAAAATAGATATTGAAGCCTCAAGAGAAATTATTGCAAACCACAATAACTTGGATAAAATAGAATAAAAAATTAATGAGCTCTAAGGAAAGACTAATGTTCTAATAGGATCTACTTCATTAATCCTTACATAGATACATAATATCCAATAAAATGCTAATAAACCTGGAAATAAAACCCATTTATTCTATTGGAGGCTGAAAAAAGCTCTAGCATTCTAAAGAAACCTTAGGAGATACCTTTTTATGGTTGTTTGTGATTCATTCATAGCTAGAAAATCTAATGATGAATCTTCCCACATATATTATAGTATTGTTATATATTTAGAAATACTCATGTTGTCTCCTATATCAATTAAGAAATCTCTTATGATTGGTTTAAAATTGGAATGACTACTTTAACTTATATTATCAATTCTTTGTTTGATCTAGTATAAAAGCATTCTAGGTTTTCCTATTGGATATTTTGGCTAGTTTTTATCAAGCTGTCTATTTCCTAAGATGCTAATTTTAGTGAATATTAGATCTCCTCAATATATTTTTAATCACCTTAGTACTTCGATCCACCCAGATAGACCTAGAGAAATCATAATCATATCACGAGACCGCATTCAAGAACCATGCAATGCAAGATCTAAATTCTATTTAATCTTCTCATCTATATTTACCCAATTTAATTTATCACCCATAGAATTCTCATATCTATAAAATTTGGGTCTTGCATTATATAAGGTGTGGACATTTTTAGGCACATAAATACTTATAATATTTGTCCTCCATTATCCCTTTACTAGCTAATCCCAGTGACTAATGAAAAGACTGAGTTTACCTATCTTCATGATTCTTGAATTATGTGTGAGTTTTAATGGTTTTTTTTCTTTCTTTGTGAATGTATTTTTCCTCGCATCATTGCCCATCCATTCTCACCCATGTAGAACTTGACTCTCTCTTGTAAATTATATTTTGTGCACACCTAGGTTTATGTATGCCCTATTTATGGATTTTTTGTCATCCCCAAGGTGATGTATTATGTTCTAATATCTCTATGCAAAATAATTATGATGGTAGTGACCATTTTTGGGATTGTGTAATAGTTTATCATTTTATGTAATTGTTTTATGTTATTAAATTTTGTAAGGGTGCTCACTTTATTCTTAGTGCATCACCATTTTTTATTTCATCTAATACCTCACCCTTGCTCTCCATTTTTAATTTATAGAGATTAGGATTAACATTAGTAGTATATTTCTATTTTTCACTTTGTAGGTTTGTACGCTAGTCTTAAACCACATATACTTATATTAGAGGGAAGCTATCCTTCTCTAGAGGTTTATCCCAACGAGCACAAGAGTATCACACCTTAGGGAATGATCCCATTATTACACCAAATTATTTAATTACTCATTCATGTAAGAGGTCTTAAGTACACCTATCTAACATGCCCAATATTCCCATTCCCCATGCCAAGTATTCAAGCTGAGATCCAATCACTTCCACACCATGAATTACTCAAGGGTGCAAGATTCAAGTCATAATTTTTTTTGGAATGCTCTATAGGAGCAATTTATACATCCTAGCTAAGAGCTTAGTGCAACCATTAACAAGTTTTTAGTATACAAGACAACCTTCAAGTACTTGATGACTCCAAGTATTCCTAGTTTGTAAAAAATTAGTTACCCATCCTATGCTAAAACAAACAAGATCATCTTCAAGAGGCACTAAATTCCAATTTATTGAACTACCTTTCACACCTAAAAAAAGAAGGGTTAAAGTATCCTTATCTCTTGTTAAGAAAATTAATAATTTAAGACATTCATCTCCAAGAGATCAGTCTACTCCACCATTTGGTATATTTTCCTAGCCAAGAGCAAGGATATTTCCCATTCCATTCATGGTTGTCCCAAGATCTTTTGTGACTTTTAATGGGGGAAGTCCTTTAACTATAGATCAATACAATGATATCTTAGTTTCTACTCTTAAGAGCTTACCATAATTCACTGGTGATAATGCAACTACCCCCATAGAGAACTCTCAAGATATTGCTAACATATGTTCAATGTACCATATCAATGAAGATAATGTAGCAGTTAGGCTCCTTACCAATTCTATGGAAGAAAAGGCTCTGTAATGGTATATGAGTGTGAGGCCTAATTCCATTCAAAATTGGGATGAGTTAGGAGAGTAGTTGTACAATCAATTTGAAGATAAAAGTGAACACTTATCCTTGATAGAATAACTCACCACCATCAAGAGAGCCCTGCATAAGCTGAGGGTTGACTTTAATTATAGATTTCAAAAATTTTAGGATAGAATACCACATTTATTGAAACCAATTCTAAACATTAAATTCTTATATTGTTTAAGGTCTCTAAATAGTGATATGGCTTTAATGGTCCAATCTATGGGAGGTGTTAAACTTCCTAATGGTTACAACATTATTGTAAGGGATAAGAACTATTTAATAAAAGTTATAAAGTTTGTTCCAAAACATCTAATCCCTCTATTTCTATAATTACCACATAGACAACATACTCTACCACACATCCCTATATCAGTCAACTCACCAACCCCACCTTCTACACCTAATTAGTTACATGAAATTAAAGTGTTGTTGTAGAGATTTAGAAATGACCTAGTAATTATGAAGAGGCACCAGGCTCAACATTCTAGGCCTTACCAACCATTTAATTAGACTTATCAACATGCTAGGTAGCCCTATCAAGGTAGTGTTCAAACCCAAAGTTTGATCCCATATTTTATTTCACCCTACACACAAAGTGACAATGCTATTAATGCTTCTAAATCACCCATTCTTATGTAAAATAACTTGGTGTAAGACCATGAATGGTGTTTTCATTGAAATTAGCCACATAGTGAAACTAATTATGAAAATGGGGTGTTAAACTAAGCCCTAATGGTACAAATCATATCATATCCCCATGATCTATCAAAAGAGACAACCTCAAAAGGAGAGGGATTACATGTACAAGTGCAAATATAAGGTGAATACACTTTGTTTAATTGTCATGAGAATGACTTATACACCATATATCAAAACCAAGTACTAGCAGTCAATAATTTGAAGGCATATTAAATAAGATTAAAAAGGAAGGTGATGGAAGTAGAACCATCTCATTTGATTGGTTATCCTTCTTTTTTTTTAACTAACCAGGCTAAAAATTTATTCAAAAATAGAAGAAGCCAGAACCATTACACAGCCTTGTCCTGCTCTACCAGAAGACTCAGCTTCTGGGAGAAGTTCAAAGGTAGAAATCTATAATCTAAAATCTCCCACTGGGGCCTGATTGGTTACCGTTCTAATTTCCAATTTCTAAGTGAATTTACCAAAGGAAATATAAGCACTAGGATAGCCTAAACACACTCAAGTCTAACTACTTAAAAGGGTAGTTAGCCTCAAAACAACCAAATCAGAAAGGAAGATTTTATTACCTCAAAGTCTCAAACAAAAGGGGCATAGATCCATTTTAACATAGTAGATCAGATGAAGAAAATGAACCTCAATGTAACTATGTAGTAGGCCCTTTCCATTCCTTCTCAAAGGGATTTGTTTCAAGAATCATTGAAGTTATTCCTCCTATATGAGCAAGTAAAGGGTACTTCAGTTATTTTCATAAGTTTGTGCAAATTTAAAGGAGGAGAGTCTAGTAAAAGTTTCAAGCCACCACCATTTTCTATCTCTTTGATCATCAATCAACACCTTGTCCATAACTGTATGATTGATTTGGGTGTAAGTAGCTTAGTAATGCCTAAGAAAATTGATGATATGTTAAGAAATGAATATGCCTCAATCATAAAATGTGTTATCTAATTATATAGAACAATTGTTAAAACATTTGGAATCATTGAGGACTTGATCCTTACTCTAAATGCATATCCCAACCTCTCCATCAACTAGGACATCTTTGTTATAGACCTCCATCCTAATTTTTATATTGGTCTCTCAAGGGACTTCATTACAAAAATGGGTGGGTACTTATCATCTGACTTGTCACACATGTTGATTTGGACTAGATACGGGACCAAGGTAACCATTAAATCTAAGCGTATTTATAAGGATCATATAGAGCCATAATCACCTAATCCCATCAACATGAATTGTATAATGCTTAACATAGAGGATAGCGTAGTCCTACATGAAGCTACCATTCCTTTAAATTTGGTTCTTAATGTATCATTGGATGAGGGGGATAATGAGAATTTTGATCCATATGATTGTACATAATAAATGGGGTTGGGCACTTACTACATCTATGAGGAGAACACTATTTTTCCAATCCTCATAAAGGGTTAGGAGGACCTTGAAGGATTATGCAAATTATATTTTTATGGATTTAGGATTAGTAATGGCATTGGATCATGCATTGTACTAATCTCTTTGCAAAAGGATAAGTAATTTCATGCATGTAGGTTGTAGTTCAACTACACCAACAATGTGGCTAAATATGAGGCATTGACCCAGGGCCTCAAATTGGAAAAAAATGAGGGGATTGAGTCATTAAAATTATTTGGGGATAGTGAGATAATTTAAAAATAAGTTAGAGCCTGAAATGTCTCCAATAATCCCTTGTTAAAAGCATACAAACATAGGGTCTAGGATCTAATTGAGGAATTCATGGATTTTAATATTTAAGCCACCCAAGGGCATATAATGTTGATGATCAAAAACTTACAAAGGTGAGATCTAGTGAAATTTACTTTAGGGAGTTATGAAAGGATCAAGATAGCTTTTATAGCTCTTAGTAAGACTGCAAGTCCCAAATAGTCTAAACAATTCAAAACTATTTGACAGTGATGAGAAAATTGTCAATTTCATATAAAATGAGGTAAAGCTATCTATGAAGAACCAATCACATTTAAAATCCCAATATGAATATCAAATCATTTAGATAAAATAAAGTTTCCCAAGGGACTAGTCACCTTAGAGAACATCTTTATTGCTGATGATCAATTTAAGAGTGAGAATAAGAACATAATTATGAAACATGATAATTGTGAATAGGTGGTCATCTCTAATGAAAAGATATTAAAGACTATAAAGGTATGTACTCAACATGAAAAGGAATAGTTTACCCACCTTTGTATAAAGTATGATGACATATTTACATGGAGTTACCAGGACCTCAAAATTTTCTACCCAGCCTTGGCCCAACACATAATTGAGATAAACTATGAATCCAAACCAGTTAAGAAAAATCAAAGGCTTATAAACCCCAAGCTCAAGCCTTTGATGAGGAAGGATCTAGACAAACTCGAAGAGGCCAATATCATATTTGTGATCAATTGCTCCTCTTGGGTAGCTAACTTGGTTCTAGTTAGAAATAAAAGTGGGGAAATTAGGCTATGTGTGGAATTTAGGGACTTAAATATAGCATCCATAAAATATCACTATAATTTTCCACCCATGGAGTAGATCCTTCAAAAATTAACAAGCACTAAGATAATTTCACTTTTTGATGACTATTTGGGCTACAACCAAATATTCGTATAAGAGTTAGATTAGTTGAATAATGCATTCACTACCAAGTAAGGCACCTATGCATATATGAATTTGCCTTTTGGGTTGAAAAAAGTTGGTGTGAACTTCCATAGATCTATGGATATGGACTTTAAGGGTATCATATATAAAATGATCTTGATTTAACTTGATAATATCACTATGTTATCCAAGTGCATGTTTGATCATTTAAGCCATTTAAATTAGGTCTTCAATAGGTGCTTATAGTTTAGGGTATCCTTAAACCCAAGAAAGTGCATGTTCATTATCTATGAGGGATAATAATTAGGGAACATTAATTATAAATAAAGGCTTGTCATTGATATAGAATGGGTGAAAGTTATATTGTCACTTTCCCTTCTACACCATAACAAGATTACGTAAAGAATCTTAGAGAGGATAATTTTTTTATGACATTTTATACTAGACTTCACCACCTTGGTCAAGTCATTTACCTCTATGCTCAAGAAGAATGCCAATTTTAGTTTGTCAAGAGAAGGTAGGAATAACTTTTAAGAAATTAAGAGATCCATCTCTCAATCTTTTACACTTGTAAATTTGTGTTGTGATAGGGACTTCATCCTCTATAATTTAATAGGAGATGCAGGTGTCTCAACTATACTAGTACAACAAAATGATTATCAAAGGGAATAACTGGTTACCTTTTTTATCCAAGCACTCAAGGATTATGATCTCATGTATACTTTTATGTAAAATCAAGTCCTTACAATCATAACATCCCTTAATAATTTTAGACACATGCTCTCTAATAAAAAAATTATCTAATGGTCTCACACCCAAGTATGAAGGATTTTATGTTGAGTAGGGACATGAATGAGAAAATAATTCATTGGATCACTAAAGTGATGTATTATGACATTGACATTAATATTAGCACACTCGTAAGGGGTAAATGTCTATGAAAACAAATTGAAGTGGACTTAATCACTGATAATAGGGAATCCTTATACTTTAATAAGATTGACCAACTCACTTTGCCTATCTTAATCATAATTCCCCTAGTTAGACATAAATCATGAATAATTTTCTCCAAACAAATGTATATCTACATGGGTTTAAAAAGGCATAAATGAATAACTTCAAGTTGAAACCAATCCCCTATGTTATTTTTAATGATTTGTTATTCAAAAAAGATGTCAATGAAATCATCTTGAGATGTATAGAATAAGATCAGATTGATAGGGTCTTTTAAGAGTTTCATGATGGACTATCAAGGGGTCACTACTCACCAAAGACTAATACTCTCAAGATTATGAAAGCTAACTATTATTTATAATTTTTTTTTTGAGATGGCCATAGGTGGGTAAGTAACTAAAAGAAGTTTTCCTTCTCTGCACGTAAGTAAAGGTGAGCTACCTTTCCCTTGTGCTTGATAAAATTTGATTAACCCTTCAACTAATAGGGCATGGACATCATTGGCATGATCAAAACTCCATCAAACATTGGAAATAAATGGATATTTAAATACATATATTATTTCAAAAGAGGTACAAAGGTAGTGGTATTCAAGGAGGTAAATGAAACATCTATACTAGAGTTCTATAAAGGTATAGTCACTAGGTTTACTATTTGAGCCACCATTATCTCAGATAATACTTCAACCTTTGTTTCAAATAGAATTAGTAAATGGGACATCAAGTATGAAATCCATGTGAGAACCTCCTCAAACTATTACCATAAAGGTAATGGTTTGGAAGAGTCCACCAATAAGAACCTGATTTGTATCATTAAGTGAATCTTGGAGGAGAATAAAATAAATTGGCACATCAAACTCAAAAAAATCTTATGGGTTGATAATATAATTCCAAAAGGAATGATAATCAGCTCCCATTTCATGCTAATTTATGGGAGAGAAGCAAGGCTACCTATAAACCTTGAGTTTTCATCATTAGAGCTCACCCACCAATTAGAGTTGATTCAAAATGGTCTTATGATAATTAGGTTAATAGAGCTAATAGAGCTAATAGAGTTGGAGGACATTAAAAATCAAGTGATGAATACATTATATTTTCAACAAATGCAAATTGAAAATACCTTTGATAAAAGAGTTATGGATAGAAGTTTTAAATAAGGGGACTTAGTGATCAAATGAGACAAAGATAGGATGAAAGTTCGAAGGCACACCAATTTTAATGCCATATGGAGTGGTCCTTATGTCATAACTAGTTTTAAATAAGCTAATTATTTCTATATCTTAAGGTTAAATGGAGAGGAGCTGCATATCCCAGTCAATGGGATCCATATCAAGAACTACTCCTTAAATTTCCTTAGAGTTTTTTATATAGTAGATTATTAGATTTTCATTCTTCTAAATGATTCTGCATATTAGTTAATTATTTTTTGTTCCCTAAGTGATTCCACACATTATTATTGTTCCTTAATTTTTTTTTATATTTTAAGGTCTCAATTCTTTAGATTATTCAATGATGGGCAAGGCATTTATTATCCTAGTATGTATGGGATTTACACTTTCAAAGTAGGTAGATCTCCCATGTTTCAATGACTCTATGCCTAATAGAATGCTTCACAAAATACTAGTCCTCACATAATAGGAAATCATCCCATAAAAGTAACTAGAATTTTGACCCTTTAGGTCACCATGAACTTGAAGTCCTCTAACAATATGGGTGCACATACAAGGTGTGCATGTACGTGAAAATATTACCATCAAACTCAACTTGATGATTTATAGATCTTGATTCCTCAACATTTATTGGGAGTTCATGATGAGGATAGATTAAAAGGAATCAAGATTCCATGCTTTAATAAGGTTTTAACCTTCACAAAGATCCATGCCCAAGGATTAGTATTTAAAGATAAGGGATTGAGGGAGTGTTCGTGTCCAAAGTGGAATTGGGACTACCACACAAGTACTTAGCAAATGCAACCTAATACCCATTTTAACCTAATGCCCATCTTCATCCATTTCTCATTCATGCTTATTGCCTATTTACACCAAGTACACATTCACACCTAGTGCTCATTCACACCTAGTACATGGTGGTGAAATCCACCTGGAAGGGAAATTAAGCAGTAACTATTAGGTGTCAAACCTTGCTCAAAAGGACAAATTTGATTTGATTCACAAAATTATAAATAATTATCTCTAATTGACATAATGACCCAACAAAATCATCATTGTGCTACCAGACTATAATTGATAACCATGCACTGAAAACTCTAACTTCTATTTAATATTTTCATTTGTATTTATCCAATGTAATTAATGACCCATGGAATTTTTGTATCTATAAAAATTAGGTATTTCATTATATAAGGTGTGGAAATTTTTAGGCACATAAATAATTCTAAGATTTGTCCTCCATGAGCCCTTTAATACCTAAACCTAAGGCAAATTTTAGTGGTTAATATTCGTTAATTCATGAATATTCTAATTTTTAGATTTTAGTTTTGGAAAATTTTGATGGTCAGTATATGGGATTGGATAGCTGAAATTTTAGGGATATAAATTATTTTTGGGGTCATCTCAACAATTATTTATATAATTATTTTATAATACATTTTAATTTTCCCCACACATACACACACACATATATATAATATCCTTACCTTTGATATCAAACAAGGTAATTAATAGAACCCAAATCAAGGAACCGAATGGAGACACCAAATAGTGAATTCCAATAGCGCCAATAAAAGGAGCCAAATTATATTGCTAAATGAAAAAACCTATGAATCTCAATATTATTAAATGAAAGTGTTGAATGCTAGTGTCAAATGGAAGCACCAAATGATAGTACCGAATGGCAGACTAAATGATAGTGTCAAATGGAACTATAAGAACATTAATTAAGGTTAAAGCTTAAGGGCATGGGAAGAAGAAAGGAAAACAAAAAATTAAGGATTATATTCCCAAACCCTACCAAGACTAGTTGTAAAATAATAAGGAAACTATTTAGCATAGCCATCCTTTTAGACCCATTTAGTTCAACCATTCAGTGGATCTATTCGATAGAGTTTTTCAACATAGACTTTTAGATTTGTCATTTGGTAGAGCCATTATGATGGGTCATTCATTTGATCCATTTGGACAAGCTATTTGGTAGAATCTTTTAGTGGATGCCTTTGTAGTAACCCTAAAAAATTAAAAAATCTTTAGAACCTATAAATTTACAAAGGCTATGAATCAGATTCACCTAAATGAATCTAAGGGGCTTTCAAATATAGGCTCTTAAAATTTGCCCTACCTAAACCCAGTGAATATTGAAAAGACTAAGTTTAAGTCTCTCTATGATTCTTGATTTCTATGTGCATTTTAATTATTTTTGATCATTGTTTATGGACATATTTTTCTTCACATCATTGCCCATCCATTTTCACCCATATAGAACTTAACTCTCACAAAATTCATATTCTATGTGCACCTAGGTCTATGTGTACCTTGTTTATGGAACATTTTTCATCCTTATAGTGCTTCATTGTGCTCCCATACCTCTACAAAAAATTATTATGTAAGTTATACCAATTTTTAGGACTATGTAATAGTTTATCATTTTCTACAGTTTCTTCATGTTATAGGTCATAGGGGTGCTCATTGTATTCTTGGTGCATCATCATTTTTCCTTTCATCAAACCCCTCACCCTCACTCTTCATGTTTAATTTCTCAATATTAGGCTTAACATTAGTAATAGATTTCCTTTCTACACTTTATACGTTGGCATATTGGTTCTAAACCACATGCACTTAGATTAGAAGGAAGCCAACCTTTTCTAGAGGTTCATCTTAAGGAGTGCAAGAGTCCCATACCTTGGTGGATGATCCCATTATTATACCAAAGCCTTAAACTAATAGTTCATGTAGGAGGTCTTGAACACACCCTGTAATGTGCCCAATACTCCCATGCTCCACACCAAGTACTCGAGCTGATCTCCAAGCACTTCTGTACCAAGAATTATTAAAGGGTGAAAGTTTCAAGCAATAATAGTTTTTGTCATTCCTGGTGGGACCACTTTCTATAGTTTAGTTAAGAGTTTGGTTCATCCCTTAGCAAGTTTATAATGTTAACTACACCCTTCAAGCACCTGATGACCCCAAGTATTCCTAGTTTGTAAGAGATCAGTTCCCCATCTTATGCCAAGATAGACAAGATCATGTTAAAGAGGTACTAAGTTTTGGTTTATTGATCTACCTTTTGTGCCAAGAAAAAGATGGGCTAAAGCATCCTTATCTCCTTTTAAGAGAACTAACAATTTAATACAATCATCTCCAAGAGCTCAGTTTACTTCACCTTTTGATATATTTCCCCATCCAAGAGCAAGGCTATTTCCTATTCCATTCATGTTTGTCTCAAGATATTTTTTGACCTTTAATGGGGGAATTTGATGCAGGAGCATCATAAACGAATTTCAAAATTATTGTAATTCCTCTAAAAGATTGAAATTAAGGAAAAAATGTAAAAAAAAAAAAAAAAAAAAAAAAAAAAAAAAAAAAAAAAAAGTAAAAGTAAAAGTAAAAAGATAAAAAGGTAAGTGTGGAGCTGTTGAGGAAATGAGGGGAATGGTTGAAAGATTTCAACCGTAAGATAAATCTTCCCAATACAGAATGTGCTGGTAAAATTTGCAAACTGTTTCTTGTTTAATCCTGGCCCAGATTGGGCGTAGAAGTTAGAAGACAAAATATAGCAAAAAGAAAAATTTGTTAAGAAGGAGGAGAGCGCAGAAAAAAAGAAGGGGGAAGAGGAAGGTGGCGTAGAAGAGAGAGGAAGGACAAGAAGGAGAAAGTATGCAGCGAAGGTGATTGGTAAGTCCCTGTTTAATTTGCAGACCTGCAATTAAATGCTTGTAATCCTTGTGAATGATAGAATAGCTGCCTATTGGTAAAGGACGCCAGGGCATGGCAAGACGATGTTGGAGGTGTTTGTCACTGATTCTGTATTGACTGTAATTCTGGTTTATTATAATTGCTGGGCCGTTGTTTTTACCAAAGACATTGTTTGAAATTCTGGGCCGCCCAATAAACTAGTCACCACCTGGCCATCTCAATGTATGCTGAATGTGTGTTTTAAATGTGTTAAATATTACCATTATTTAAAAAGCCATCGGGCCAGGTCAGAGATAATTAAATATATAACTAGTCGCTGGAAGATTCCTCAGCTATGGATGACTCGGTTTTTAGCATAGAAGGTTGGTCGTCTAAGTTTGAGAAACATCTGTCCTGCGAATAGGTCTGTCTTGTTTTTATATTGGCCAACACTCGCAAGTGTTGTTGCTCAACTGCAAATTTGTTTTCTCTTGCGGTCTCAAAGTCAGGCATTCCTTAACAAGGCGGCAGTGTTATGTTTGGCGCACACCTCTTAAAAAAATTGAATATCATTGGAAATAGCCTGTAAGCTATGGCATCGATCCATTAGACAGTCATTGCATGTCATGGAACCAATGCAATACAGATGCAGACGAACCCCACGCATCTATTGACTTTGTGTACCTGCTGATAGATTTCAAAAACAAGTGTAATTTGGGATACGCATTTCTGAATTTTATTTTGCTAAAGTTCCATGGAAGCTTTATAGAGGTTTCCACATGAAAATTTGGACTGTCTACTATTCCAGAAAGATTTGCCAGGTTACATATGCCTGGCTTTAGGGTTGAAGTTCGCTGGAAGGTCACTTCACAAAGTCTCAGTTTGAATGTGATACAGATAAGTATTTGCCAAAAGTGTTTGATCCACTACACGATGGTCAGGATTCCACAATTGTTAGAGTCATTGGTGAACATTGACAATCTGAATTAGTAGCAATAAGCAAAAGTAGGAAGGTCATTGTGGTGCAATTCAAGGGAAGACTCTGAGACAATTATACGTGTTAACAATTCGTCTTGCTCTTAGCATAGACGGACTTCCAACCACCCTTATCAAAACTAAGGATGCCAGGTCCCATGTTTATAAAGAAGGAAATTAACCTTTAATTTCAGAGGGATCAATAAATTGATAAAAAGGAGAATGTTGGAGACCCTTATTTTAAATCTGATATCAGCATTGTATCATTCTGGTATAAGGTCAGTCCAAGGCGGCTTTCATCATTTGGTATCAGAGCTGTATAGGGAGGGGCTCTCATCAGAATTAATTTGACTCTATCTCTATACAATGGCATCCTAGTTGGAACTCTTAAAAAATTATCATACTTCACTGGTGAGAATGGAACTACCCTCATAAATAACATCCAAGATATTACTAACATATGTTTAGTGCAACATATCATTGAAGAAAATGTAGGATTTAGGCTCCTTGCCACTTCTTTAAAATAAAAGGCTCTCCAATGATATATGAGTGTAAGGCCTAATTTTATTCACAATTGGGATGAGCTGGGAGAGCAGTTGTATAATTAGTTTGAAGACAAAAGTGAACACTTATCTTTGATAGAACATATTACCACCATCAAGAGATCCCCACATGATCTAAGGGTTTAATTTAATTTCATATTCTATAAATTCTAGGACAGAATATCACTTTTCTTGAAACCATCTCCAAACACTAGATTCTCATATTACTTAGGGGCTCTAAATAGTGATATAGATATAATGGTCTAATTTATGGGAGGTGTTGTACTTCTTGATGTTTATGATAATGTTTTAAGGGATGATAAATGTTTTATAAAATCTATATAATATTGTTCCCAAACCTATAATGCCTCTTTTTCCATAATTATCACATAGCCAACCCACTCCAATGCCCATCCCTGTATAATTCAGCCCACCAACCCCACCCGTTTCCCCTAGTGAGTTACATAAAGTGAAGGAATTACTACATGGTTTCAAAAATGAGGTAGGGACTCTAAATAAGAACCAATCCTAACATTATAGGCCTTACTAGTTATTTAATTAGCCTTACTAATATGCTAGGTATCTTTATCAAGGTAACACATAAACCCAAATTCAGCTCTTATATGTTAGTCCACCCTACACATAAAGTGTTAATGCCACCAGTGCTTATAAAGTTCTCGTGCTCATGAAAAATAAATTATTGCAAGACCAAAAGTGGTGTTTTTCTTGAAATGAACCACATAATAAACTACATATGCAAATTTTGTGCTAAACCAAGCCCTGATGGTATAAAGCATATCATATCCCCAAGAGCCAGTAAAGGATACAACCTCACAATGAGAGGGGGAACATGTATAGGTGTAAATATAAGGTGAAGCCACTTTACAAGAAGTATTGAATTCATTCCACCCATATGGGATAGTAAAGGGTGCTTTATCTATTTCCACAATTTTATACACACTGAAAGGAGGAGAGTCTAGAAAAAGTTTCAAGACACGACCATTTTATATCTATTTGATAATCAATCAACACCTTATCCATAAATATATTATTGATTTAGGTGTAAGTATCTCAACAATGCCTAAAAATATTGCTAACGTATTAGGCTTAGAATACACCTCAATCATAAAATGTGTTATCGAATTATATGGCATAACTATTGAAATATTCAAGATCATTGAGGAATTGAGCCTTAGTCAACATGCATGTCCTAAACCCTCCATCACCTTAGACATGTCTATTATAGACCTTCCTCCTTATTTTTTAATTTATCTCTCAAGAGACTTTAGTGAAAAAATGGGTGGGTACTTATCATCTGACTAGTAACACATGCTACTTTGGACCAGATGTGGGACCAAGGTAACCATCAAATTTAAGCCTATTTTTAGGGATCAAATAGATCCATACTCACCTAATCCCATCAAAATGAATTATATAATGCATAACCTTGTGGATAGTGTAGTCCTACATGAAACTACCATGTTATTAGAGGAGGTTCCTGTTCTAATACTAGATGAGAGGGATAATGAGCATAATGGGTTTGATCCATATGATTGTACATAAGAAATGGGGTTCGGCATTTATTGCATTCATGAGGAGAACATTAGTTTTTCAAACCTTTAAAATGGTTAAGAGGACATTTAAGGAATGTATAAATTATATTTTTATGGATCTAGGAGTAGGAATGGTTTTGAAGCAAGAGTTGTACTGATCTCCCCTCAAAAGTAAAAGTAATTTCATACATGCAGGATGCAGTTCAACTATACCAATAATGTGGATGAATATGAGTTACTAACCCAAGGACTCTAATTAGTTTAAAATAAAGGGATTGAGGAATTTTAAGTGTTTTGGGATATCAATTTGATTTTGAGCTAAGTTAGATCCCAAAATGTCTCTAAGATTCCTTTATTAAAATCGTACAAACATGGGGTCTTGAATCTAATTGAGTGCTTCAACTCTTTCAATATCTAAGCCACCCAAGGGCATAGAATGTTGATTCTAATGAACTTTCAATGGTGGGATTCTATTAGAATTCCCTTCAAGGGGTTATGAAAGGATCATGACATCTTGTCAACCTCATAGTAGGAATACAAATCCTAGATAATGCAAGCAATTAAAAACTCTTCAATGGTGATAAGTTAATTATCAATTTCATGCAAGATGAGGTAGAGTTATCCATGAGGAAAAAATCAAAGTTATAACCTGAATATTAAGATTAAATCATTCAAATATAAAATAACAAGATACCCAAGTGACTAGTCACCTTAGAGAACATGTTCAGTGTTGATGATCAGCGCAAGGGTGAGAAGAGGAACATAACGGTCAAAGAGGATAATTGTGAATAGTTATTCATCTCTAAAGGCAAGCTCCTAAAGACTATAAAGGTGTGTACTCAGCCCAAAAAGGAAAATTTTACCCACCTTTATAGAAACTATGATGACATATTCACTTGGAGTTAACATGACCTCAAAGGTTTCTACCCAAACATGGCCCAACACATAATTGAGCTATACATTGAAGCTAGATAATTTAATAAAAATCAAAGGAATATAAACCCTAAGCTCAATCCCTTGATGAGGAAGGAGCTATCTAAACTCATAGAGGTCAATATCATACTTTTTATCAGGCACTCCTCTTAGGCAGCTAACTTGGTTCTAGTTAGAAATACAAGTGGGGAAATTTGGCTATTTGTGGACTTTAGGGACTTAAATATATTATCCCTCAAATATCATAAACTTCTTCCACCCATGGATTAGATCATTTAAATAGTATCATGAACTAAGAGGTTTTCACTTATTGACAATTATTTAGGATACAACTAGATACTCATACAAGAATCAAATCCATTTAATACTGCATTCATTACCAAGTGGACTTTTGTAGAGATATGTATATGGACTTTAAGGGTCTCATCAATAATATGACATTATTTTACCTTGATGATATCACTATCTTCTCCAAGTACACAACTAATCATTTGAGACATTTGAAGCAAGTCTTTGATAGGTGCTTGTAGTTTGGGGTATCCTTAAACCCAATCAAGTGTATGTTAGTTATCTATGAAGTAATTAAGAGAGCCATCTCTCAATTGAACTATGATATAGACTTTATCCTCTATACTTTTGGAGGAGATGAAGGCATCTTAGCTATCCTAATAAAAAAATGATGATCAAATGGAATAACCCATTACCTTTTTTAGCCAAGCATTGAAGGATTATGAGTTGATGTACACATTTATCAAAAATCAAGTCCTTAAAGTCATAATATCCATTAATAATTTTATACATATGATTTCTAACAATAATATTTAGATAGTGGTCTCCCATATAGGCATGAAAGAGTTTATTTTGAACAGTGACAAGAGTAAGACAAGAGTTGGTTGGATCATTAAAGTGATGGAGTATGACATTGACATCAACATAAAAAATCCTATAAGGGGTAAAGGTCTATGAAAAAAATTGAATTATATTTAGGTGATGATAACATGATAGTCCTTTTGCTTTAATAAAACTGACCAACTCACTTTCCCTATCCTAATAATAATTCCCCTAGTTGGACCCAAAGCATGAATTATTTCCTCCAAACATATGCATATCCACAAGAGATAAACAAGGCAAAAAAGAGGAAATTCTAGTTGCAATCCATCCCCTATGTTCTTGTTGATGATGTGTTATTCATAAAATACATCAATTAAGTCCTCTTGAGATGTGTAGATCACTACCAGATTGATAGGGTCTTTTAAGAGTTTCATGATAGACTATTAGGAGGTTACTACTCACCAAAGACTACTACTATCAATATTATGATAACCAATTATTATTACCCAATTTTTTTTTTATATTCCCATAGGTGGGTAAGGAACTACAAAAAATGTGCCTTCTTTGGAGGCAAGTAGAGGCTAACCTCCCTTCCCTTGCACCTGATAAATGTTAATCAACCCTTCACCCAATTGGGCTTGGAATTCATTGGCATGATCAACCTTCCCTCAAGCATCAAACAAAAAGGGATCCTTAAATCCATATATTATTTCACAATAGGGATAGAAGTATTAGTATTCAAAGAGGCAAATGAAACATTTACACTATATTTATATAAAGTTATAGTCACTAGATTTGGTTTTCCATCCACCATTATCTTAGAAAACACTATGGCCTTCATTGGGACTAGAATCAATGAATGAGCCATTAAGTGTGGAATCCATTTGATCAACTCCTCTAACTATTACCCTTAAGGTAATGGTTTAGCCAATGTTCCCAACAAGAACCTAATCTATATCATTAACTGAACCTTAGAAGACAATTAAATAACTTTGGACACCAAAATCAAAACAAAATTATAGGTGGATAAGATAATGTCAAAAGGAGTGATAAGACACTCCCTTTTCATGCTAGTTTATGGGAGATAAGTAAGGTTGCCTATGTCCCTTGAGTTATCATCATTGGATCTTTCCCACCAACTATAGATGATTGAAAATGATCCTATGATAGTTAGGCTAATAGAACTAATGGAACTAGAGGACATTAAAAATCAAGTGATGCATACTTTAGATTTTCATAAAATGCAAATAGAAAATAACTTTGATAAAAGAGTTATGGATAGAAGTTTCACATAAGGGGAACTGGTACTCAAATGGGATAGAGATAGGGTGAAATATGTAAGGCACACCAATTTTGATGCCATATGGAGTGTCCTTATGTCATAACTAGTTTCAAATAGGCCAATGCCTATTAGCTCTCAAGTCTAAACAAAGAGGAGCTACATATCCCAGTCATTGGAATCCATCTCATTAACTTCTTTAAAAGTTCACTTAAGATTTATATATAGTATATTATTAACTTATCTTTCATTTAAGTTCTTATGCATATTAGTTAGTTATTTTTTGCTCCCTAAGAGCTTTCACACATTATTGTTTTTCCTTAATTTCATTTTAAGGTATTAGTTCCTTAGATTATTCATGGTGAGCAAGGAATTTATCATCCTAACATGTATGGGATTTATGCTTTTAGAGTAGGTATATATCCCATGCTTTAATGACTCCATGTCTTATGGAATTCTATGTAGACTACTAGTCCATACATAGTAGGCAAACATCCCATAAAAGTCACTAGACTGTTGACCCTTCAAGTCACCATGGCTTTGAACTCCTTTAACAAGATGGGTACACATGCAAGGTGCACATGCAATGAGAAAGACCACCCTTGAAATAAACTTAGTGCTTCATGGAAAATAATTACTCAAGGTTCATAGGGAACTCATGAGGAGGCTAGATTATAAGGAATCAAGATTCTATACTTTGTTAAGTTTTTAACCTCCACAAAGGAACTATGCCCTAGGATGAATGCTCAAAGATAAGGGATCAAGGGAGTACTTGAATCTAAAGTGGAATTGAGACCACTATGAAAGTACTCAGAAAATGCATCCCAATACCATTGGCTCATCACTATATTGTTGAGAGTTAATTTGCCAATACAATTAATAATCATGTTTGTACATGTCTATGATCTTTGTCTTTCACCCCTGCATCGGCATCCTCTTCTAAGTATCCAGTGGTATTCTAATCAAGATATTAAGTTTAGGGTATTGAGGTAGATATATATATATTAATTATTTTTGCTTCTTAATATCTCATGACTGATAGTATGGCCACGTACAGATTTTGACTTCACTCAAAAGGTGGTTACATCAAAATGTGTGATTTATGTTCTAAACTTTAGGTTAATTTTTTTTTTAGTTTCTTAAAGATTGTTTACATGTAGTTACTAATAGGTATTTATTTAATTGACTTAGGTTATTATTTTATAATTGATTTAGTTTTATATTTATTATTTAGTAATTTAAGAAAATAAATTTACGATTAAAAAATGTAGTTAGTCGATTTAAATTAGAATTTATTATTTAATAATCTAGTTGATATATATATATATATATATATATATATATATATATATATTCAAATGTTATTTCAATTTAATTTATGAATTTATATTTTTTTAAAGTAGTGATAAAGTTTTAGAGTCCCAAGTATATCAAAATTTTGCATTGTCAAGTACGTGTTTTACAACTATGCTTCTAACCCGGTATCATGCCACTTCTTCTCCCACCATGAAAGGACTCTTGGGCTCATGAGCGTGCTTCTTGATACTCACCAAAAATTTTCTTACAATTGATATCATACCAAAATAATATTTTAAAAACCTAATTCAACCTCATCTATGTGCATACAATAATTCAAAATGCATGCTACAAAATTACCATAGTTGTTATAATGTGTCATGTGCATAACACAACCATTATAAACATGTTATAAAAACTTTGATGCACAACATACCACATAAAACTACCCAAAAATTCATGTTACAAATTTTCTATAGGTGTTGCACCTTTTTATGTGCATATTATTGACACTTCAAGTCATAATGACCTCGAAATCCACTAACACTTACATTCATACACAAGAAGAAAGACTAACCTCAAACTTAGCTTAGTGTTTCATGGATCATGATTCCATAAGGTTCATAGGGATTTCATGAGAAGGCTAAATTAAAAGGAACTAAGATTTCATGATTTGTTAACATTTTTATCCCCACAAGGATCTATGCCCAAGGATGAATGCTCAAATACAAGGGTATGATGGATCACATGCATCTAAAGTGGAGTTGGGACCATCATGCAAGTACTCATAAAACATAACCCAATGATTATCCTAGGAACCAATACTAATGGAAAACTTTTTAATATTTCCCAAGTCAATTACGAATCTATCTCTTTACCCTAGGAATGGATCACGAACTATAGTAAATGCATATATAGGGGACCAAAAGATAAGAAGAAATAAAAGCCACAACTAACTCCTTATGGAGAAATAGATGGCACATATCTACTCAAGTTGACTGATATAGGCTAAGAGCATGAGAATCCCAAACCTAGAAAACCAAAAGTAACTAGTACTCAATCAACAAATAAAAAAACATACATCACAAAATTAGATTGCTTGAATACTATATGTACTCTAGTTAGGCATTCATATCAAACCAAAAACGTTTTTTAGAGTCTACCAGACTTGGATGAAGAATGAAATAGGTTCTTAAATCTAGATGATAATCATTATGGTAATCATCTTAAATGTGATTATTAAATCACCTATACCCAAAATCTTTAGAACATTCTCCATGTAAACATGATGATAAGAGAAGGAACTAAAGACATAATTCTTCATAGGAAAAAAGATTAGAAATGATAATATCACTGAATAAAATGGTGTTGAAGTCAAATTCAATGTCTTGGAATCCATAGGAATATTTCCCTCTATGTAGATTATATAAAATTCTCTGTTGATGGACAATATGTGTTCCAGCATGAACTTGATAAAGCTATTCTAGTAGGAAAACATAACACCACCATAGGAAGATAATTAAATTATTATAATTTTTCTCTTTCAGAAAGGTTTAATAATATATATGAACTCTATCTAGAAATAGTTAAGATGAAAGGCCATTTAGACAAAAGGTTTGGAACTCTAGAAAAATACCAATAGTAAAGACAAAGGATTTGTTTCCTATTCTAGCCCTCGAGGATAGATCTCTTGCTAAAATAATAGCCACCAATTTTAGAATTATTGAGCTAAAAACTATTGCTAAGAACATGGCTATCATAATAGATAAAGATTAAGGAATAATTAAACATATGCAAGATAATATTGAATCATAAAACCTCAAATACTATGTTTAAAATACTGAGAAAGCTATGGAAAATGTTAAAGATATTGTATCCATAAAAACCATGTCTAATGAATGTATTAAAATAATATAGGAGAAAGTTATAGACATTATATCATTAGACACTAGTACAAATCTAAAAACCAAAAAACTAGATTTTATTCTATATCAACTTCAAAAGGTAATTGTCAAAATAGATATTGGAGCCTCAATATAAATTATTACAAATCACAATACTTTGGCTAAAATAGAATAAAAAATAAATGGTCTCTAAGGAAATAATAATGCTATGATAGGATCTAATTCATTAATCCTTACATAGATACATGATCTCTAAAAAAATGTTGATAGACCTAAAAAATAAAAACCATTAAGTCTACTAAAGGGTGAAGAACGCTTTAGCTCTCCAAAGATGGACCCATTGAGACAACTTGGTTCTGATGAAATATCTAATTGAGTTATAAAATTTAGGATGCAACACCTTAGAGCCTTATCCTAAGGAGAAATCCATCCATGGTATACAAATAACAATTGTATATAGTTTTATAATAATTACAATAGGCCTTAAAGACTTTACAAGACCATGCAAATCTTTACTAAATCCATTAGACTTGATAAATAATTTCATGAACAATAAATCATCAGAGAATATTTTAATAGTTCTTATTTAAACTTGAATGAACTTGAAATACTTGATTATAAATTTGAGGAATTAGTTTCACCCAAAGTAGAAATCTAATCTAATTAGAATGCTTCACTGAACTGGCTCAATCCCCTTCCAACTGAAGTAATAGGTTTGCAAGAGGAAAATGTTGTAGTTACCGATATACCTAAAGGTTTAGCTAGTGCATAATACCCTAGGGAAGAGTAGGTATAATTAGTTATTCCTTCTATTAGGGCTACCTTTCCTCAAGGAGAAGTAATATATATAAAATAAATAGATCAAGAGGTTCAACAAGAATAAAAAAATAAAAATGCAAGTCATTTTACATAAGTACCAATCATGCCTTGTACCTTGAATGTTGATTCATGGTGGGTAATGAGTAATAAGGTTAGATAGAAAATAGAAAGACTTACTAAAAACTCCATGGTTGGATGGAAACTCAAAGACTTCTCTTTGGGAGAGAAGCTAAAGAAGGGATGAATCTAATCATTGAAAACCCTGATGGAGGCATAAAAGGATGGTGGGCCTCACTCATTATTGAAAGAAAACTTTAGTCCAGCAGGATAGTAGTAGACTTTATAAAGAATTAATAAAATAATATGTTAGATACATGAAAAATGTGAATACGATCGAATACAATAAATTGTTCTACATGAAGTTATTTAATATGAAACACTAGGATAGATATAAACGTGACTTTTCTCTTTTAGATAGGAGAACCAAGAATAGCCATAAACTCTAAACAAAGGCTTTGTTCATAAACTCCTTGCCTAAAGTTATAGCTAAATTATTAATGACATACATTAAAAACAAGATTGATCAAACCTCATGAAAAAGGGCTAATATTGAAAACTTGACTTTAGGGTAAATAATTCAATCTATTTATGAATACCTTTATACTAAATGTAAAGATAGAGAAGCCTCCAAACTTCTTAAATATTAGATGAAATATATTGATAAAGGCATTTGTAATAAAGTAGATTTTGACCCCATGAGATATTATGTAAAATATCTACAAGCTTGTTATTCCCATAATAAAAAGAAATTTTAAAAATGTAGGAATAAAGAAGAAAGATCTTCTAACAAAGGTTTTCCAAATGTAAAACTTATGTACATATGTAACTCCTTGTCAAAAAATAAAGAGGAAATTCAAGAAATAATGGATAAGAAGGCCATATAGCTCATAAGTTCCCTAATAAGTCAAAATATCCAAAGAAGACTAAATGTCTTCGAACTATACTCCTTAATGAATATATGGAGGTAGTTCATGAATTTGACTCTTTTGATGAAATCTCTTCTTTCCCTAGTGAAAATTAAATTAGTTCTGATAATGAAGATTGGGTAAACATAACAAGAACACTTGGTAATTTAGTAGATGAATCTGAACCAAAATTTATTTATTGTAATATGTTGACAAGTATCGATCTTGAATAATGTATTACAAAACTCACTCCCTTACTTGATAACCCTAAACTTCCTATCCATCTCCTTCCATAATTAGATGTTGAACTTGCCCAACTCAGCAACAAACATGGTGAGGATAAAGGGAAAGCCACAATCTAATTTCATCAAGAACCATATAATTATGCCAAACAAGAATATGAATGAAAACTAAATAAACCAAGTCCAAAAATCTTGATCAAAAAACACAAGACACTAGGGGATGTCCTAAAGTCTATCCAATCTAAATTGAAATCATCATCCCATAACATAAGCAACTTGATAGAAACTAGCCAAAATATCCAACAGGAAAGCCCAAAATGCTTATAAATTTGAGAAAACAAAGAACTGATAGTATCAATTTAAGTAATTGATCCTAATTTTAAACCAATAATAAGAGATTTATTAATGGATATAAAAGCCAACATGAGTATTGCTAAATATGGAGCAATACCAAAATATATGTGGGAAGATTCATCATTATATTTTTTAGCTTTTAATGGATCAAAAACCACCACAAAAAAATAGATCCTAAGGTTTTAATATTAGTCCAGGGCATATAGACTACTGTAAAATTGTGGATGTTTGAAAAAATCAATATAGGTATGATTCTAAGAATGGTTTTTTTGAATAAGTTCATGACTTATACTATTAGTGACACACATTTGACATTTAACCACTATGGTAAAGCTATTCCTATTCCTATAAATAATTTTGTTACAATCAGAGTCCTGAATAGATCGAAATCCTTGAAATAAAATGATGCAAAGATCTATAGAACCATTCAAGATGCTACCAGATTTAAATCTTCTAGATGATGGAACTAGTTTCCTTCAAGATTCTTAAGAATGAGTCCTTTTAAAGTGAAACATTTAAAGGAAAATTTTGTTTGAAATTTTTTATTAAATAAATTCATTTTATAGACTTTAAACAACTTAAGAAAAGGTAATTTCTAGTTGTTATCATGACTTTCATTAGACAAATACTGACTTAAGATATGTCCTAATTCATCTCTATTATTTATCTATAATTCTTGAGAAAGTTAATGGGAGGGAACATATTTAGAGCTTACCTCTACCATGGAAAGTTTTCATAACACAAATTACAAGGACATAACTTTTCTAGCTTCTGATGGGAGCTCATTCTATTTGACAAGAATAGGTTCTTCATCCATCAAGCTCTGTCTACAGGGGTTGTTAGGAAAAATAGGCAAACATAGAAAAACATGACTTCAATGCCTTCAATGGACCAGCATCCCATTTACATAACTTTAAATTAAAGTATTTTAGTCACACATCTATCCTACCTTAGGAAATTAAGTAGAATCAATTGTCACTCACAACCACCTTAGAAGTAACTCAAATAATAATCAAGCATGCATGAAATCAAAGGGCAGATATGATTTATCTTATATTTTAATAAATAGAGATGAAATTAAAAAATAAAATAAATTATATTATCTGAAGAATTCAAGCTCTTTACAAGGTAACTAGGTTTTAATAACACTCAATCATATACTCTAATTTATTCACACTAATACATAGTTATGATTAATCTAAACAATTTATCCCTAAGACTACTACCTTTATTTATTGATCCCTCTTTTGATGATAGGAACTAAGTTAGGAGTTCATTATATTGGAATAAAGAGGGCAAAATTACCGAATCTAGAGGTAGCTAGTAACAAAAGATGGGTGACCTAGGTTATAAAATTATGGATGACAACCACATCCATCTAAGTGAAAAGACATAAATCAGATATCTTGGTCATGTCATTACTATAGATTATTGCCTATATGGTATCATTAGTCAAAAATTAATCATGAGATATAGGTCACTGCCACTACATATGTCACTTCCTAGTATGTTTGGATTCCACACCTGAAACATGAGGTGATATATAAAAATGTTCCTATTTCTATTAGAATAACTTTTTTGACAAAGTAAGACATAACATAACCATAAACGTTAGGGGATAAGACCACACTAATAACTAGAAAAGACCTTACGATAGGTCACATGATGAAATATAATTAGATCACATTCTAGGATTTATTTTCATAGTTAGATTATCTACATCACCATATTGAGGGACAATGATCAAACCTCCATACATGTTATAGCATGGCACATTTCTGACATTAGGTGGTAGAGAAAACACATTTGAAAGGGTCCACCTTATTTCTAGTTTACCAATCCCCTCAAGGACTTTCTATTGACCAATCGATACTAAGATCATCAATGTATTGATATTTATCACAAATGTAATCATCACAATAATAAGTGGTAGAGGTAGAATAGTATGGAAACAATGTTTAACAATGATCAGGATCTATTTTTTCTTTAATAAATTTGTTAGTTATCTCTGAGAAGGATTCTTCTAGTAATGGATTGAATTTCTTAACAAACTTGTAAATGAGTTGATTATTGGCATGATCATACTTAAAATAGTCAAAGTACAATTCAAATTTGATATCCATATACATGTTATCATATGCTATTTTAAATAACATATCATCTATAAAAATTCCTAATTTGGGTTTTAAAACCAAAATTTTTAACCATGGGCTTATCATCTTTGGAGCATAATTCAGTAACCACACTTCTTCAGGCATGTTTTCCCATTCATCATGGGACATTCCATTGGGAGCTACAATAAATTTTCTTGTTAACTTATTGGTTCTGATAGAAATGGTTACCTTTTTATAATAAATGGTAAAGGCTCTAATTTTCTAGATGTCTTCTAATGACAAATGCAAGGTTAAGAGTTCAATTGAATTATTTCATATGGTTAACCCACAAGTTCATTCCCAAAACTCAATTTGAGTATGAATATATTCTCTTTTAGAATTTTGAGATAAATATTTTATCAAAATGATCTCTATTATATTTATAGGTAATTCCTCCTTAATCCTATCTTTGACAAGAATTTCCATCCATTATTTCATCCATTGTTTTTCTTCCTATGGGAGTTCTTCTGGGATGTGTTAGTAATCCAAATTTTATTGATTTGTTCTTTCCTAAAAAACAAATATATGCTTATAATAATGAACCGTTTGGTACCAACCAATAGCTTCTCTTGAAAGTAAGTTGGCAAAGTAATTGCAAGATCCTTTTTTGTATTAGATCTCAAAATCAAAATTAGAAAACTAAATCACCCATCTATCCATAATTTGATTTACAACTTTTTACACATGAGGCTTCTTGATGATATATTCAAATGTATTAAATGCTCATTAATATTTTTTGAGAGAACAAATAGATCATCTATATAAACTAAAAAATTCAAATTGGCCAAATATTCCATCCATCCTTTTCTGGAATTCAACATGAACATTTTTCAACCCAAATGGCATGACATTCCATTCATAATGTCTATGAAGAATAGGCAAGACAAAAAAAATTATATGTATCTTTTTTATCAACAACTACCTATCAAAATTCACTTTTTATATCAAATTTAGAGAAAATAGTACGTAATTTTGATATATTTATTAAGATAAATTTATTTGAGATTGGATGCCTAAGGGGGACTAGCTATTAATTTAGCTTCTTATAATTAATGACCAATATCATTTTTACATGTTTTTGTTCAGAGTGTTTATTGACATAAAAAGTAGGGGATGCCCATTCACTATGACTCTTTTTATCAATTATTTGTTAAGGAGATACTTTATTTCTTCTTATATTATTTTGACCTATTGTGGAGTAAATAAAAGAGTATTAAATTTAATACCTTTGGTATAATCTATTTCAAGAACAAGGTCAAGTTTAACAATATATTTACACTTATCCCAAAACCTTTTGGGTTCCTCATCATAGTACTATTTTATTTCATTAATCATTCCTGCTAATATATTTATTCTATTATTTTTCATCTTAAATGGTTCTATAGATATTTGCATCATTTTATTTCAAGGTTTCTGGTTTGTTTAAGACTTTGTAGAAAAATTATTTTTAGGAATAGGAATAGCTTTACTATAGTGGTTAAGTTTCAAATGTGTATAACTAATGGTATAAGTCATGAACTAATTCAAAAATATCATTCCCAAAATCATATATGTATTGATTTTGTCAAACATCCATAATTTGATAGTAGTCTATATACTCTATACAGATATCAAAATCGAAGCAGATACCTTTTTGTGGTGGTTTTTGATCCATAGAAAGCTATAATATCTAATGATGAATCTTTCCACATATATTCTGGTATTTAGCCATATTTAAAAATACTTATGTTGTCTCTTGTATAAATTAATCAATTTATTATGACTGGTTTAAAATTGGAATCGAATACTTCAATTGATATTATCAGTTCTTTGTTTGCTCTAGTTTAGAATCATTATGGGTTTTCTTGTTAGATATTTTGGCTAGTTTCTATCAAGATGTCTATGTCCTAGGTTGTTGATTCTAGTTCATATTGTATATCCTTTAGGACTTCCACTGGTGTCTTCTATTGGTTGATCAAGATTTTTGGACTTGTGTTATTCAATTTTATTTCATATTCTTGCTTGGCATAATTGTATAGATCTTAACGAAATTAGACTATGGATTTCCCTTTATCCTCACCATGATGGCTACTGATTTGGGAAATTTTAGATTCTAATTACGAAAGGATATGGGTAGGAATTTTAGGGTTAGAAATTAAGGAAGTGAGTTTTCCAATACGTGCTTCAAAATCAATACCTATAAAAATATTACAATAAAGAAATTCTAGTTTAGATTAATCTACTAAACTACCACATGTTTGTTTATATTTACCTAGTATTCATTAGTATAACTAATTTCATTTTCACTAGGGATATAAAATATTTCATTCGAAGAGCCAAATTTAGAAAATAGCTCCATAACTTCATTAGGGAGTATAGTTCTAAGACATTTAGTCCTTTTTGGCTATTTTGATTTATTAGGGAACTTAATAATTATATGGCCTTTTTGTCCACAAATTTAGCGTTTAAATTTTTTTGACTTTCCTCTGTATTTTTTATGAGGAGTTAAATAAGTTTTATGTTTGAAAAATCTACATTTAGAAGATCTTTCTTCTTTATTCCTAAATATATTTTTATTGTGGCAAGAACAAAATTGTGGATCTTTTCCATAATATCCTATGGGGTCAAAATTTGCTTTCTTAAAAATATATTTATCAATATATTTCATCGTAGATTTGATAAGTTTGGAGGATTCTCTATATTTACATTTAGTAAATAGGTATTCATCAACAAATTAAATTATTTGCCCAAAAGTCAAGTTTTGAAGCTTAGCCCTTTCTCCCATGGTTTCATCAATCTTGTTTTCAATGTAAGTTATTACTCCTTTAGCTATAACTTTAGGCAAAATAATTTATTGTATTCATATTAAACAAATTCAAGCATAATAATTTATTGTATTAAATAGCATTCACATTTTTCATGTCTCCAATATATTATTTTATTATTGCTTCTGCAAAGTTTGCTATTGTTCTACAAGACCTAAGTCTTTTTTTGATAGTGATTGAGTCCCACCATCATTTTATGCTTCCATAAAGGTTTGTAATGATGAGACCCATCCCTTCTTTAGCTTCACTCCCAAAGAGAAGTCTCTGAGTTTCCATCCAAATATTGAGTTTTTTAGTAAGGCTTTCTATTTTATATCTAACTTTATTACCCATTCCACACCATAAATCAATATTGAGGGTATAAGGCATGATTGGTACTTTTGTCAAATCACTAAAATTTTTATTGTTTTATTCTTTTTGAACCTCTTGATCATTTCTTATATATGTCTTGATTATCCTTGAGGAAAGGTATCCCTAATAGAAGTAATACCTAATTAGACCGACCCTTCCCTAGGGGAGTATGGACTAACTAAACTTTAAGGTATATTGGTAAGTATAACCTTTTCCTCTTAAATACTTATTGGTTTAACTAGTAGGCAATCCAGCTAGTTTAGTGAACCATTCCAATCAGATTGGATTTCTAATTTGGGTGTAACTAATTCCTCAATGTTCCAATCAAGGGTTTCAAGCTCATTGAAGTATAAACAAGCACTAGTGAAATGTTATCCGATTATTTCTTGTTCATGAAATTCTTTATCAAGTCCAATCAATTCTATAAATATTTATGTGTTATTGTAAAGTCTTTCAAGCCTACTATAATTATTATCAAATTATGTAAAATTGTTATTTATATACCATGGATGGATTTCTCCTTTAGCTAAGGCTCTAAGGTATTGCATCCTAAATTGTATTGCTCTGTCAGATATTTCATCATAACTAGTGTATCTCAGTGGGTCTATCTTTGGAATGCTAGAGACTTCTTTAGCCTTCAATAGACTTAATGGTTTTTTATTTTATTTAATAGGTCTATTAGCATTTTATTAGAGATCATGAGTTTGTGTAAGGATCAATGAAGTAGATGCTATTAGAGCATTAGTTTTTCCTTAGAGCTTATTTATTTTTGATTCTATCTCACCCAAAGTATTATGATTTGCAATAATTTATCTTAAGGATTTAATATCTATTTTGATAATTACCTTCTAGATTTGATCCAGAAAAAATCTAATTTTCTAATTTGTAGGTTTGTATTGGTGTCTAATGATATAAAGTCTATAACCTTCTCATGTTCATTAGACATGGTTTGTGTGGACACCATATCTTCAACATTTTTCCAACCTTTTTCACTCTCTTCAACATAGTGTTTGAGTTTTTGTGATTCAATATTTTCTTGCATATGTTTTGTTATTCCTGAATCTTTGTCTAATATGGTAGCCAGGTTCTTAGTAGTAGTTTTTATCTCAATAATTCTAGAATTTGTGGCCATTATTTCAGCAATAGATTTATCCTAGAGGCCTATTGTAGGAGCCAAATCTTTAGATTATGTTCGAGATCAACTCCAAAAGGTAATTGTCAAAATAGATACTAAAGCCTCAATTTAAATTATTGTAAATCATAATACCCTGGCTGAAATAGAATAAAAAATTAATGAGCTCAAAGGAAAGATTGATGTTCTGATAGGATCTCATTCATTGATCCTTACACATATACATGATATCCAATAAATGGTAATAGACCTAGAATAAAAACACATTTATTCTATTGAATGCTAAAGAAAGCTCTATCATTCCAAAGAAACCTTAGGAGCTACCTTTTTGTGGTCATTTTTTATCCATTCATAGCTAGAAAATCCAATGATGAATCTTCCCACATAGATTATGGTATTGTTCCATATTTTTAAATACTCATGTTGTCTCCTATATCCATTAATCAATCTCTTATGATTGGTTTTAAATTGAGAATGAATACTTCAATTGATATTATCAATTCTTTGTTTTATCTAGTATAGAAACATTCTCAATTTTCCTATTAGATATTTTGGCTAGTTTTTATCATGATATCTATGTCCTAGGATGCTAATTTTAGTGAATATTAGATCACCTGAGTACAGTTCAGATCTCCTTATCACTTCAAACCACCTAGATAGACCCAAATAAATCATCATCATGTCACGAGACTGTATTCAAGAACCATGCAATGCAAGATCTAAATTCTATTTAATATTCTCATCTATATTTATCCAATTTAATTAAGCACCCATGAACTTCCCATATCTATAAAAGTTGGGTATTTCATTATATAAGGTGTGGAAATTTTTAGGCACATAAATACTTCTAAGATTTATCCTCCACAATCCCTTCACTACCTAAACCTAGTGACTAATGAAAAGACTAAATTTACCTCTCTTCATGATTCTTGAATTCTGTGTGCATTTTAATTTTTTTTGGTCTTTGTTTGTGATTGTATTTTTCCTCACATCATTGCCCATCCATTCACACCCATGTAGAACTTGACTCTCTCTTATAGGTTCTATTATATGTGCACCTAGGTCTATGCATACCGTATTTGTGGACTGTTTGTCATCCTCATAGTGTTGCATTGTGTTTCAATGCCTCCATGCAAAATACTTATGTAATTAGTGACCATTTTTGGGATTGTGTAATATTTTATCATTTTATATAATTGTTTTATGTTCTTAAATTTTATAAGGGTGCTCACTTTATTCTTGGTGCATCACCATTTTTTATTTCATCAAACTCTTCACCCTTATTATCCCTTTTTAATTTGTAGAGATTAGGCTTAACATTAGTAGTAGATTTATATTTTTCACTTTATAGGTCTGCATGCTAGTCCTAATCCACATGTATTAATATTAGAGGGAAGCCAACCTTTTTTAGAGGTTCATCCCAAGGAACACAAGAGTCTAACACCTTAGGGGATGATCCCATTATTAGACTTAATCATCAAAATACTCATTCATGTAAGAGGTCTCAAGTACACCCATGTAACATGCCCAATATTCCCATTTCCCATGCCAAGTATTCAAGCTGATATCCAATCACTTCCACACCATGAATTACTCAACGGTGCAAGATTTAGGTGATAAATTTTTTTGACATCCTCTATGGGACCACTTTATACATCCTAGCTAAAATCTCAGTGAAACCATTAACAAGTTTGTAGTGTAAAAGACACCCTTCAAGTACTTGAAGACTCCAAGTATTCCTAGTTTGTAAGAAATTAGTTACCTATCCTATGCCAAAATAAACAAGATCATCTTCAAGAGGTACTAACTTCCAATTTATTAAACTGCCTTTTACACCTAGAAAAAAAAGGGTTAAAGCATCCTTATCTCATATTAAGAGAACTAATAATTTAAGATAGTCATCTCCAAGAGAGTAGTTTACTCTACCTTTTAGTATATTTACCTAGCTAAGATCAAGGTTATTTCCCATTCCATTCATAGTTTTCCAAAGAGATTTTGTGACTTTTAATGGGGGGAAGTCCTTTAACTCTAGCTCAATACAATGATATCCTAGTTTCTGATCTTAAGAGCTTATCATAATCTAATGGTGACAATGCAACTACCCCCATAGATCACTTTTAAGTTATTGCTAACATATGTTCAATGTAACATATCACTGAAGATAATGTAGTAGTTAGGATCCTTGCCACTTATATGAAAGAAAAGGCTCTCCAAAGGTACATGAGTATGAGGCCTAATACCATTCAAAACTAGGTTGAGTTAGGAGAGTAGTTGTACAATCAGTTTGAATACAAATGTAAACACTTATCTTTTATAGAAGAACTCTCTAGCATCAAGAGAGCCCCACATGAGCTGAGAGTTGACTTTAATTTTATATTTTAGAAAGTCTAGGAAAGAATACCACCTTTATTGAAACCATCTCCAAACATTACATTCTTATATTACTTAATGTCTCTAAATAGTGATATGTCTATAATGGTCCAATCTATGGGAGGTGTTGAACTTCCTAATGCTTACAACATTGTTATAAGGGATAAGAACTATTTAATATGAGCTATAAAGTTTGTTCCCAAACATTCAATGCCTCTATTTCCTAAATTAACACATAGATAATATACTTTACCACACATCCCTATATCAGTCAATCCACCAACCCCACCTTTTACCCCTAATGAGTTACATGAAGTTAAGTGTTGCTGTAGAGTTTTATAAATGACATAGTAACTATGAAGAGGAACCAAGCTCAACATTCTAAGCCTTACCAACCATTTAATTAGACTTACCAACATGTTAGGTAGCCCTATCAAGGTAGTGTGCAAACCCAAAGTTAGATCCCATATTTTAGTCCACCCTACACACAAAGTGCCAATGCTATCAATGCTTCTAAATCACCCGTGTTATGTAAAATAACTTGGTACAAGACCATGAATGGTGTTTTCATTAAAATTAGCCACATAATGAAACTACTTATGAAAATGGAGTATTAAACGAAGCCCTAATGGTACAAATCATATCATATCCCCAAGATCTATCAAAAGAGCCAACCTCACAAGGAGAGGGAGTACATGTATAAGTGTAAATATAAGGTGATTAGACTTTGCTGAATTGGCATGAGAATGACTTATACACCATAAATCAAAACCAAGTACCAATAGTCAATAATCTAATGACATATTAAACAAAAATAAAAATGAAGGTGATGGAAGCAAAACCATCTCATTCAAATGGTTACCCTTATACTTCCCAATCTCCAAGTGAATTTATCAAAGGAAATATACACACTAAGATAACCTAAACACAAGAAAGTCAAACTTAATAAAAGAGTAGTTAGCCTTAAACCAACTAAAACCCAAAGGAAGATTCTATTGCCTCAAAGTATCAACCAAAAGGGGCATAGATCCCTTTCAACATAGTAGATCAGATGAAGAAAATGAACCTAAATGGAACTATGTGGTAGGCCCTTTCCATTTATTCTCAAAGGAATTTGTTTTAAGAAGCATTTAAGGCATTCCACCTACATGAGCCAATAAAGGGTACTTAAACTATTTCCACAAGTTTGTGTAAATTGAAATGAGGAGAGTCTAGTAAAAAATTTAAGCCACCACCATTTTATATCTCCTTGATCATCAGCCAACACCTTGTCCATAACTATATGATTGATGTGGGTGCAAGTAGCTCAGTAATGCCTGAGAATATTGATGACATGTTAAGCAATGAATATACTTCAATCATAAAAGGTATTGTCCAATTATATGGCCAAATGTTAAAACATTTTGGATCATTGAGGACTTGATCCTTACTTTACATGCATATCCCAACCTATCCATCACCTAAAACATCTATGTTATAAAGCTCCCTCCTAATTTTTATATTTTTCTTTCAAGAGACTTCACTACAAAAATGGGTGGGTACTTATCATGTGACTAGTCACACATGTTAATTTGGACCAAATATGGGACCAAGGTAAGAATTAAAGCTAAGCCTATTTATAGGGATCATATAGATCCATAATAAACTAATCCCATCAACATGAATTATATAATGCTTAACCTAGAGGATAATGTAGTCCTACATTGATCCAAAACTCAGAAGTTTTGGTTGACAAATATTTCAATAGCACATAAATAACACAATAACAATGGATTCTCTGAGAAGAGACGTCATATTACTTAACAACTGAAATACATATATAAGCTTATCTCTAAAAAGAGATGTTTTGAAAAACATATGCTTATCTCTGAGAAGAGATGCCTACCTTCCCTTTTCAGGGTACAATGCATTTTATACATATTTTTGAAAACATCAAGATATTGAGTAGCTCAAGGAATTAATGATGACCTTTTAAGAATGAGTGGCTCGAGAGAAATAACAAAATTAAAATAGTACAGTGCTTGAGGATAGAATGGCTCGAGGAAATAATTGTCACCGACAATGTGACTTCCAAGAATGAAAACAATACAAGATTTGAGGAATTAACTGTCACCCAAATGGTCACCCAAATGGTTTCCCAGATCATTTCTTCCACTTGAGTGGTCACCCAAAGTGTTGCCTAGATCATTCCTTCATCCTTGAAAAGTAATGGTCCCCATTGCATCACCGTTCCCCATCAGGTGTGGTAGTTGTGTCTTGATTTGACTCCCAATGCACACTTGGAAGGGGCTATGGTTTATGGAACTGTGTGGGGCCCAATTGTTCACCATTTCTATCTAACCATCAGTCTATGGACGGAAGGCTATGAACTTCTTTAGCACAGTATCTATTTGATTCTATTGTTGTGTTGTTAGGGCTATAACATCAGCCCTTTTGGATTCCTATGGCTTGACCACCATGAAAACAAATTTCTTGGCACTAAGTAGAGAGACAAATTTGGAAGGTGGTACTTTTGGTACCCTGTAGTTCCATGTTCCAAGAGTGAGAGTGATCCATCTAGTTCTTGATTCATATATACCATGTTGATCATACATGAATGGCTAACCAAAGAGTACATCACAAACATCTAGATTAACCACATCACATAAGACCTCATCTTGGAAAGGTTGTATTGCATATGAGAGAAGACATTGGTGGGTGACATGGAGGTCTCTCCCTAGGATCAACCATCCAATACTGTATGGTTTTGGGTGATGCTTCATAGATAGATTTAGGCTTTTCACAACATTAGTAGAGATTAGATTCTTTTAACTTTCACTATCAAAAATGAAATGCAGAGGCTTACCTTTCACCCATAACTTAGAGTGAAACAACCTTTCCTTGTCATCTAGCATCTCATCGTGTGTCTATGATGAAGCTATAATGGCTTCAGGATCAACACCTATAATTTCTTCTTCAACCTCTTCAACTGCAGGGTCTGTATGAGGTAGAGCAGTAGATGTTGAGGATGGTGACTCAGAAAGCAGTGATTTGATAGCTCAACATTCTTATTTGGAGTGAGTTCTAGATTTGTGATAACCACACCATTTCTCAGTCTTTCCTTTCTTTTGCTTCCCATTTTGGCCTTGTGTTTGACCTTCTTTACCACTTTTCCAATTTGAGGACTAATTCTTTATATCCATTCTTCCATGCTTCTACTCAATCTTTACTGCAAACTTGTATGCCTCACTGAAGGTTTCCAAATTGAAGAGTTCCATTTCCCCCTGGATGTACCATTGTAGTCCACCACAATATTTGAGAGTTTTATGTTTCTCACTTTCTTGAATGCCCAGTCTTGCAGACAAAGAATGAAAAGTGTCTATGTAATCTTGCACAAATTGGTCCTTACCTTGGCGAAGTTGTCACCACTGTATGTATAGATCATCATACGCACTGATGGGATAGTATTCTTCTTTTACTACTTTTGTAAAATCATCCCAGGTGGGTTCCACCCTAAGGCCAATGATATCCATACTGAACCTATTTTTGTACACTTCCTACCAATTTTTCATGGGCAATGATGATTTCAAAAGAGCAAAAGTGATCTTTTCTCTATTGGTCAACTTATTTACAAAGAAGTAGGATGATAGTTGATCTAACCAATTTTCCATTGCATCAGCATTAACTTTGCCTTCAAATGTGGGAATATCAAAATTTACCTAAACCTTGAAGGGTGTTGGGGTACTAAAAGGAAGCTCCCTCGATGAGGAGCCCAGATGTGTAGCCACAGAGCCAAAATTTCCCATCAGAAGTGTTTGAAGAATTTGAGCAAATTGTTGGAGAATATATGCTTGTTACCATTAGAGGGCTTCATTCACCATTTCCTTGAAAGGATCACATGTCTCAATTTTGTCTACCATTTGAGGTCATTTGGGGTGCACAAGTGGAGCATTTGGAAGCTCTGTCACTTCCCACCCAAGTTTCTTGTATCCTGACCTCGTCCTCGGGAACATACACTCTCAAGACAAATTGCTCTAATACCAATAGAGGACTGGCCATCATACCAAAAGCTTTGGAGTGATCTGGGTCCTCTTTTAGATCCCTATATGGCCAGTCATGAAGCACTTGAGGTGATTCTTAGTCAAACACATGGCGTGTAATGATCACCTTATTAGGGAGATGTATCCCTGGGAAGGGATGTGGATCATGCCCACCAGCTTCTGTAGGTCTCAACCTCGAGACCTAGCTCTGATACCACTAATCCAAAACTTAGAAGTTTTGGTTGACAAATATTTTAATAGCATAGAAATAACATAATAATAATGGATTCTCTGAGAAGAGATGTCATATTACTTAACAACTGCAATACAAATATAGGCTTATCTCTGAAAAGGGATGTTTTACAAAACACATGCTTATCTCTGAGAAGAGATGTCTGACTTCCCTTTTCATGTTACAATGCATTTTATACATATTTTTGAAAACATCAGGAGATTGAGTGGCTCGAGGAATTAACGGTGACCTTTTAAGAATGAGTGGCTTGAGAGAAATAATAGAATCAAATAGTACAATGCTCGAGGATAGAATGGCTTGAGGAAATAACTGTCACCGACAATGTGACTTCCAAGAATGAAAACAATACAAGATTTGAGGAATTAACTGTCACCTAAATGGTCACCCAAATGGTTGCCTAAATCATTTCTGCCACCTGAGTGGTCACCCAAAGTGTTGCCTGGATCATACATAAAGCTACCATTCCTTTAAAGGAGGTTCCTATTGTATCACTAGATAAGGGGGCTAATAAGCATTATGGGTTTGATCCATTTGATTGTACATAATAAATGGGGTTGGATACTTACTACATCAATAAGAAGAACACTATTTTTCCAAGCCTCATGAAGGGTTAGGAGGACATTAAAGGATGGTGGTAAATATATTTTGATGGGTTTAGGATTAAGAATGACATTGGAGTATGTATTATATTGATCTCCTTTCAAAATTAAAATTACTTTCATACATGTAGGATGTAGTTTAGATACACAAACAATGTGGCTGAATATGAGGCATTGACCCAAGGCCTCCAATTAGAACAAAATGAGGAGATTAAGTCATTACAAGTGTTTGGGGTTTGTGAGATAATTTTGAAACAATATAGAGTCTAAAATGTCTCCAATAATCCCTTGTTAAAAACATACAAACATGGGGTCTAAGAGCTAATTGAGGACTTCATGGATTTCAATATCTAAGCCACCTAAGGGCATAAAATGTTGATGCTAACAAAATTACAATGGTGGGATCTAGTGCAATTTACTTCAAGGGGTTATGAAAGGATCATGATAGCTTTTAAACCTCGTAGTAGGACCAAAAGTCCCAAATAGTCTAAACAATTCAAAAGTGTTTGATAGTGATGATAAAAATATCAATTTCATCCAAAATGAGGTAGAGTTATCTACAAGGAACCAATCATAGTTAAAACCCCAATATGAAGATCAAATCATTTAGTTACAAAAACAAGTTGCCCAAGGGACTAGTCACCTTGGAAAACATCTTCAATGTTGATGATCAACTCAAGGGTGAGAATAGAAACATAATTGTCAAATAAGATAATTATGAATAGGTGGTCATCTCTAATGGCAAGATGTTAAAGACTATAAAGGTATTTACTCAACATGACAAGGAAGAGTTTACCCACCTTTGTATAAATTATGATGACATATTTTTATGGAGTTACTAGGACCTCAAAATTTTCTACCCAACCATGGCCCAACACATAATTGAGCTAGACTATGAATCCAAACTAGTTAAGAAAAATCAAATGCCTATAAACCCCAAGCTCAAGCCTTTGATGAGGAAGGATCTATCCAAAATCATAGAGGCCAATATCATATTTGTGATCAATCGCTCCTCTTGGGTAGCTAACTTGGTTCTAGTTAGAAATAAAAGTGGGGAAATTAGGCTATGTGTGGAATTGAGGGACTTAAATAGAACATCTATAAAAGATCACTATATTTTTACACCGATGGAGTAGATCCTTCAAATAGTAGAAGGCACTAAGATATTTTCACTTTTTGATGACTATTTGGGCTATAATTAGATACTTGTATAAGAGTTAGATCAGTTGCATAATGCATTCACTACCAAGTAGGGCACCTATGTATAATGGAATATGCCTTTCAGGTTGACAAATATTGGTGTGAACTTCCATATATCTATGCATATGACCTTTATGAGTATCATCAATAATATGATCTTGATTTACCTTGATGATATCACTATCTTCTCCAAGTGAATGATCGATCATTTGAGCCATTTAAATCAAATCTTTAATAGATGATTATAGTTTGGGGTATCCTTAAACCCAAGAAAGTGCATGTGCATTATCTATGAGTGCCAGTAATTGGGGAACATTAATTATAAATAAGGGCTCACCATTGATCTAGAATGGGTGAAAGGTATATTTTCACTTTCCCTTCTACACCATAAGAATATTATATAAAGAATCTTAGGGAGGATAATTTTTTTAGGAAGGTTTATACTAGACTTCACCACCCTAGTGAAGCCATTTACCTCTATGCTCAAGAAGAATGTCACTTTTAGTTGGTCAAGAGAAGGTAGGAATAAATTTTAATAAATTAAGAGATCCATCTCTCAATCTCTTACACTTTTAAATTTATGCTTTGATAGGGACTTCATCCTCTATACTTTTATAGGAGATGAAGGTGTCTTAACTATCCTAGTATAACAAAATGATGATCAATGGGAATAACCCATTGCCGTTTTTTATTTAAACACTCAAGGATTATGATTTAATGTATCATTTTATGTAAAATCAAGTCCTTAAAATCATAATATCCCTTAATAAGCTTAGACACATGCTCTCTAATAAAAAAATTTAGCTAATGGTCTCACACCTAGGCATGAAGAATTTTATGTTAAGCAGGGACATGAATGAGAAAATAATTGGTTACATCACTAAAGTGATATATTATGACATTGACATCAACATTAACATGTCTATAAGGGGTAAATGTCTATGCAAACAAATTGAAGTGTAATTAGGCATTGACAATAGGGAAGTCTCTATGCTTCAATAATACCAACCACTAACTTTTCCTAACTTAACCATAATGCTCCTTTTTGGATGCAAATCGTGAAGGCTTTTCTCCAAACAAATGTATATCTACATGGGTTTAATAAGGCATAAATGAGGAACTTCAAGTTGAAACCAATCCATTATGTGGTTTTTTATGATGTGTTATTCAAAAAAGACATCAATTGAATCATCTTGAGATGTATAGAACAAGATCAAATTGATAGGGTATTTTAAGAGTTTCATGATGGACTATGAAGAGGTCACTACTCACCGAAGACTAATACTCTTAAGATTATGAGAGCCAACTATTATTGGTAAGTTTCTTTTTTGAGATGACCATAGGTGGGTAAGTAACTATAAGAAGCATGCCTTCTTTGTAGGCAAGTAGAGGCTAGTTTCCATTCCCTTGTGACCACTAAAATTTGATTAACCCTTCAACTAATGGGGTATGGACTTAATTGGCATGATAAATCCTCCATTAAACACTAGACATAAATGGATCTTTACATCCACAGATTATTTCACAAGAGGGACAAAGGTAGTGGTGTTTAAAGAGGCAATTGAAATATCTATACTAGAGTTTTATGAAGGTATAGTCACTAGATTTAGTGTTTGAGCTACCATTATCTCAGATAAGACTATGGCCTTTATTGCGACTAAAATTAGTAAATTGGACATCAAGTATGGAATCTATTTGAGAACCTCCTCAAAATATTACCCTAAAGGTAATGGCTTGGAAGAGTCCACCAATAAGAACCTAATTTGTATCATTAAACAAACCTTGGAGGAGAATCAGTGACTTAGCACATCAAACTCAAAACAACCTTATGGGTGGATAATATAATACCAAAAGGAATGATAATCAGCTCCCATTTCATGCTAGTTTATGGGATAGAAGCAAGGCTACCTATATACCTTGATTTTTCATCATTGGACCTCACCCACCAACTAGAGATGATTGGAAATGGTCTTATGATATCTAGGTTAATAGAGCTAATAGATTTGGAGGACACTAAAAATCAAGTGATGCATAATTTAGAGTTTTAACAAATGCAAATGAAAAATTCATTTGATAAAAGAGCTATGGATAGAATTTTTAAATAAGGGGCTCTAGTGATCAATTGAGATAAAGATAGGATTAAATTTGGAAGGTACACCAAGTTTTAGGATATATGGAGTCATCATTATGTCATAACTAGTTGTAAGCAGGCCAATGCCTTCCATCTCTCAAGGTTAGATGGAGAGGAGCTGCATATCCCAGTCAATGGGATCCATATCAAGAACTACTCCTTAAATTTCCTCAAAGTTTTTTATTTAGTAGATTATTATATTTTCATACCTCTAAGTGCTTCTACATATTAGCTAGTTATTTTTTGTTCCCTTAAGAGATTCCACACATTATTGTTGTTCCTTAATTTTTTTAAGGTCTCAATTCTTTAGATTATTCAATGATGGTCAAGGCTTTTATTAGACTAGCACATATGGGATTTACACTTTCTGAGTAGGTAGATCTCCCATGCTTCAATGACTCTATGCCTAATAGAATGCTTCACAAATGACTAGTCCTCACATAATAGGAAAACATCCCATACATGTCACTATAATGTTGACCCTTCAAGTCACCATGAACTTGAAATCCTTTTAAAATATGGGTGCATATAAAAGGTGTACATGCATGTAAAATATTACCCTCTAATAGATGTTGGTGCTTCATGGATCATGATTCCTTAACATTTATTGGGAGTTCATGAGGAGGATAGATTAAAAGGAATCAATATTCTAGGATTTACTAAGGTTTTATCCTTCATAAATATCCATTCCCAAGGATTAATGTTTAATGATAAGGGAACGAGGGAGTGTGCATGTCCAAAGTGGAATTAGGACTGCCACACATGTACTTAGCAAATACAACCTGATACCCATTTTCACCTAATGCCCATATATATCCATTTCTCATTCATGCCTAGTTCTCATTTATACATAGTACATGTTTATGCCTAGTCCTCATTCACACCCAATACACATTGGTGAAATCCACCTACAAGGGAAATTAAGTAGTAGATATTAGGCGTCAAACCTTGCTCAAATAGACAAATCTGATTTGATTCACAAAATTAGAAATGATCATCTCTAATTGACATAATGATTAAACCAACAACTAATGAGACAAAAGAGTATGGATGAAGAATGAAAATTGATGTAGATCTCAACCACCCTATGATATGAGCTTTCAATTATGTTAGTAACATGAGCATGGGTACATGCATCAAATGGTAGAACATGAAGTCCAATAGATACTATGGAAACCCATTAACTACCTTCATGTACATATTTAAATAATCATTCAATAATCATGGGCTCTAACCAATATAGTCCAAATGACCTTAGTACATGAAACTTCCTAAGTAGACCTAGATAAATCATCATGTCACAAAAATACAACTGATAACCATGCACATCGATATTTTACTTTTATTTAATATTTTCATCTATATTTATCTAATGTAATTAATGATGCATGGGCTTCCCGTATCTATAAAAATTATGTCTTTCATTGTATAAGAGGTTGAAAAATTTATGCACATAAATACTACTAATATTTGTCCTCCATGATCCATTTTCTACCTAAACCTAAAGACTAATGAAAATAATGATTTTACTTCTCTCCATGATTATTTCATTATATGTATTTTAAATGTTATTGATCTTTATTTGTGGACATATTTTCCCTCACATTATTGTCCATCCATTTGAAACTATGTATAACTTATCTCTCTCTTGTAATTCACATTATATGTTTGCCTAGGTCTATGCCTACCCTATTTGTTGACCATTTATCATTCCCATAGTGTTGCATTGTGTTCCCACCCTCTATGTGAAATACTTATGCAACTAATGTCCATTTTTTGGATTATGTAATAGTTTCCTATTTTTTGTAGTTTCTTCATGTTGTTTAAGGCCATAGGGGTGCTCAATATATTATTGGTACATCACCACTTTTACCTTCAACAAACCCCTCACCTTTATCTCCATTTTTCCTTATTAAAATTAGGCTTAGCATTAGTAATGGATTTACCTTTTTCTTTTTATAGGTCTGTATGTTAGTCTTGAACTAAATGTACTTAGATTAGAAGGCAACCAAACTTATCTATAAGTTCATCCCAAGGAGCAAAAAAATCCCACACCTTGTGGGATGATCTCATTATTGAATCTAATCTTCTAAGTATTCATACACAAGGGAGGTCTTAGACATGATTGCACAACATGCCCAGTAATCTCATGCCCCACACTAATTACTCATGCAGAGCTCAAAACACTTTCATGCCATGAATTACTCGAGGATGAAAGATTTAGGTGATTAAAGTTTCTAGCATGCCTAGTGGTACCACTTTATATAGTTTAGCTAAGAGCTTGGCATGCCCCATAGCAAGTTTTTAGTGTTAAATACACCATTCAAACACCTAGCAACTCCAAGTATTTTTAGTTTACAAGAGATTAGTTCCCCATCCTATGCCAAGACAAACAAGATCATCTTCAAGAGGTACTAAATTATAATTTATTGAACTACCTTTTATGGCCATAAAAATAATAGTTAAATCATCCTTATCTTTTGTTAATAGAACTAGTAATTTAATAATATCATCTCCAAAATCTTGGTCTACTCTACATTTTGATAGATTTCCGCGTCTAAGAGTAAGGTTATTTCCCACTCATTTCATAGTTGTCTTGCGAGATTTTATGCCCTTTAATTGGGGTAGTCCTTTGGCTCTAACTTAGTATGATGATATCCCAATTACATCTCTTAATATCTTATCATACTTCATTGATGAGAATGCAACATTCCCCATAGAGCACCTCCAAGATATTTCTACCATATGTTTGATGCACCATATCATTGAAGATAATATAACTATTAATCTCTTTGATAATTCTTTGAAATATAAGGATCTTCAATGGTAAATGAGTCTGAGGCCTAATTCCATTCACAATTGGGATGAGCTGGGAGAGTAGTTATACAATTAATATGAAGACAAAATTGATCACTTATCCTTGATAGAGTATCTCAAAACCATCAAGATATCCCTACATAAGTTGATGGTTGAATTTAATTTCATATTCTTAAAAATTTGGGATAAAATACCACCTTTGTTGAAACCATCTCCAAACACTACATTCTTATATTACTTAAGGGATCTAAATAGTGATATAGCTATAATGGTCCAATACATGGGAGGTGTTATACTTATTGATGATTACAACATTACTATAACTTGTAATAACTATTTAATAAAATTCATAAAGATTTTTCTAATACATTTAATTACTCTATTTTTGTAATTACTACATAGCTATCCTACTCTATCACCCATCCCTATATCGGTCAACCCACCAACTACACCTATTACCCTTAGTGAGTTATATGAAGTTAATAAATTGTGGTAGATTTTTGTAAATGAGTTAGTGACTCTAAAGAGGAACTAAGCCTAGAATTCTAGGCATTACCAACCATTTAATTAACCTTACCAATATTCTAGGCAGTCCTATCAAGGTAGCACAATAACCTAAAGTTATCTCCCATATGTTAGGATACACTACAAATAAAGTGCCAATGCTACCAATGCTTTTAAATATCTCATTCCCATGAAAAATAGCTTGGTACAAGACCATGAATGGCATTTTCCTTTCAATAAGCCACATAATCAAACTACTTATGCAAATGGAGTGTTGAACCAAGCTTTGATTGTACAAAGCATATCGTATCCTCATGATCTAGTAAAGAGGCCAACATCACAAGGAGAGGGGGTACATATATAGGTGTAAATACAAGGTGAATCTACTTTGGTGAGTTGGCACAAGAATGACTTATATTCCATAAATCAAAAGAAAGTACCAAGAAATAGTAATTTGATGGCATATTACATAAGATTAAAAGCAAGGCGATGAAAACCAAACAATCTCCTTCATCTTGTTGGCCTTATACTTCCCAAGATCCAAATGAAACTACTAGAAGAAAGATAAAAACTAGGACATCCCAAGAAAAAGCAATTATAGCTACTCAAAAGGGGAGTCATCCTCCAACTAACCAAATCCCAAAAGAACATGTTGTTATGTAAAAGTCTCAATGAAAAGGGGAACAAATCCATTTTAACATTGTAGGTCAAAGGATAAAATTGAACCTCAATGTAACTATGTGGGAGGCCCTTTCTATCCCTTATCAAATGGATTTTTTTCAATAATAATTTATGTTCTTCCACTTATATGAGCCAAAAAAGGTGATTCAGATGTTTTTACAAATTTGTGCCAACCGAAAAGAGGAGAGTATAGTAAATAGTGCAAGCCACCACCATTTTATGTCTCCTTAATCATTTACCTACACCTTGTCCATAATTGTATGATTTATTCTAGTGAAAGTATATTATTAATTCCTATGAATATTTTTGACATGTCAGGCATAAAATATGCCTCAATCAAAAAATTTATTGTCTAGATAGATGCAATAGTTGATAAAATAGTCAAGATCATTAAAGACATTAGCCTTAATATAAATGTATGTTCTAATATATTCATCACCTAGGACATCTCTATTGTATATCTCCCTTTTTATTATACCTTTTGTCTCTTAAGGGACTTCAATACAAAAATGGGTGGGTACTTGTCATCTAACTGGTCACACATGATGTTAAGGACCAGATATGGGACCAAGGTAACCATTAAATTTGAGCCTATTTTTATGTATCATATAGATCTATACTCACCTAATCCTATCAACATGAATTATATAGTGCATAACCCATATGATATGGTAGTCCTGCATGAAACTACCACACCTTTAGAGGAAGTTCCCAATGTAGCACATGAAGAGTGAGCTAATGAGCATTATGGGTTTGATCCATATGATTTTATAGGATAAATGAGGATGGGCACTTACTTCATCCATGAGGAGAACCTTATTTTGACAAACCTCATGAAGGGTTTGGAGGAGCTTGAAAGAATGTGGAAATTATATTTTGATGGCTTTAGGAGTAGGAATGGCACTAGATTAGGCATTGTACTGATCTTCACTTAAAATGAAAATTAATTTCACACATACAGGTTGTAGTTTAGTTGCACCAACAATGTGTAAGAATATTAAGTAATAACCAAAGGCATCTAATTGGCACAAAATAAGGGGATAAGGCACTAAAATTGTTTGGTGATAACGAGTTGATTGTGAACCAAGTGAGAGCCCAAAATGTATCAAATAATGCCTTATTAAAATCATAAAAATATAGGGTCTGGGATCTAATTTAGGAATTCAGTTATTTCAATATATAATCCACCACAAAGGTATAAAATATTGGTGATAACATTATTGTAATGGTGGGATCCTAGTATAATTTACCTCAAGAGATTATGAAAGGATCAAAACAACTTGTTAAGATCATAATAAGACCAATAATTCTAGATAATACACGCAATTGAAAAGTGTTCAATAGTGATGAGAAAACAATAAATTTCATACAAGCTAAGTTAGATTTATCTATGAAGAACTAGTCATAGTTACAAGCCCGATGTGAAGATCAAATCATTTAGTTGAAAATAAATAAGTTTCCCAAGGGACTAGTCACCTTTGAGAACATCTTCAATGTTGATGATTGGCTCAAAGGTGAGAAGAGGAAGATAATTATCAAAGAGGATAATTATGATAAGGTATTCATCTCTAATGGAAGTCTCTTAATGACTATAAATGTATGTACTCATCCTAAAAAAGAAGAGCTTACACACCTTTGTATAAACTATGATGGTGTATTGATATGGAGTTACTAGAACCTCAAATGTTTTGACTTGGTATTGGCCCAACACATAATTAAGATATAACCTAACAATAAAACTAGTTAGGAAAAAGTAAAGGCCTATAAAATACAAACTTGAGCTTTTTATGAGGAAGTAGCTATACAAACACATAGAGGCTAATATCATATTTTTGATCAATCACTCCTGTTTGGTAGCTAACTTGGTTCTAGTTAAAAATAAAAGTGGGGAAATTAGGCTATACGTAGACTTTACGAAATTATATAAATCATCCCTCAAAGATAAATTTCCTCTTCCACACATGAATCAGATCCGTTAAATAGTAGCAAGTACTGAGAGGTTTTCAAGTATTGATGTATATTCAGGCTACAATCATATACTTGTACAAGACTCAAAGAAGTTTAAGACTGCATTCACTACCAAATAGGCCACCTATGAATATAGGAAGATGCCTTTCAAGTTGAAAAACATTGGCATGCCATTACAAATAGATATAAATATGGCCTTAAAGGGTATCATTAAAAATATTATATTTATTTAACTTGATATCATTATCTTCTCTAAATACATGATCGATTATTTGAGCCATTTGAAGTAGGTATTCAATAGGTGTAGGGATTTTAGTGTATCTTTAAACCTAAACAAGTGTGTTTTCATTATCCATGAGGGCTAGTTAATGGGGTACATTGTTTCCAAAGAAGGAATACCCATTAATCTAGAATGGGTGGAATCTATCTTGTTACCTTCCCTTTTGTGCCACAAGAATAACCTACAAAACTTCTTAGGGAAGATAAATTTCATAAGACGGTTTATACTAGACTTTTTCACCTTGGTCAAGCCACTTACCTCTATGCTCAAGAAGAATACCAATTTTATTTGAAGAGAAGGAAATAATAGATTTGAAGTAATTAACAGAGCCATCTCTCAAGCTCCTACACTTTTAAATTCACACTATGATAAGGACTTCATCCTTTGTAATTTTGGAGGAGATGAAGGCATCTAGATTGTTTTAGTATAAAAAAATGATGATGAAATGGAATATCCCATTGTATTTTTTATCCAAGTACTTAAGGATATGGGATAATGTGTACTTTTATGGAAAAGTAAGTCCTTGTCATAATATCCCTTAATAAGTTCAAACACATGCTCTCTAATAATAAAATTAAGATAATGGCCTCACACCTAATTATTAATGAGTTACTAATGAGGAGGGACATGAGAGATAAAAAGGCTAGTTAGATCACTAAAGTGATGGAGTATGACATTGACATCAACATCATCAATCTCATAAGGGATAAAGCTCTATACAAATAAATGGAAGTGGAATTAGGTGCTAACAATAGGGCAGTCCTTGTGATTCAAGAAGACTAACCAATTCAATTTGCCTATCCTAATCATAATTCACTTATTTGGACAAAAACCATGAAGTTTTTCCTCAAAATAGATGCATATCCAATAGGGATCGACAAGTCATAGAAAATGCACTTTAAGTTTTAAGACATCCTATATGTGCTTTTTAATGATGTGTTATTCAAAAAAGGAATCAATGGATTCTTATTGATATGTATAGAGAAAGATTAGATTTCTATGGTCTTTCAAGATATTCATGATGGATTATCAAGAGGTCACTACTCACCAAAGACTATTGTTGTCAAGATTACGAGAATCGGCTATTATTGGCTAAACTTGTTTTGAGATGCCCATAGGTGGGTAAGGAACTATAAGAAGTGTGCCTTATTTAAAATAAATTAGAGGATAGCCTAATTAACCCTATGCTTGATAAAATATGATCAAACCTTCACCTAATGGGGCCAATACTTTATTGGCATGATTAAACCTCACTCAAACACAAAAAACAAATGGATCCTTATCACCACAGACTATTTCACAATGTGGACAATGACAATGGTTATCAAGGAGGAAAAATTTATAATGGACTTTTATGAAGGTATAGTCACTAGATTTGGTGTTACATCCACCCTTATCTTAGATAACAACATGGCCTTCATTGGCACTAAAATCAGTGAATGGGTCATCAAGTATGGAATCCATTTGAGGACCTCCTCAAACTATTACCCCCAAGGTAATGATTTGGCTCAGTCCACCAACAAGAACCTAATATATATCATCAAGTGAACCTCATATGGAAATCAAAGGACTTGGAAGACCAAGCTAAAAATATACTTATGTGTTGATAAGGTAATTCTAAAAAGAGTGATAGGCAACTCCCCTTTCATGCTAGTTTTTGGGAGAGAATCAAGGTTACCTATGTCTCTTGACTTTCCATCATTAGATCTTGCCCACCAACTAGACCTAATTTAAAATGATCCTATGATTGTTAAAATATTAGAGCTAATGTAATTGGAAGACACTAAGAATTGACCAATGCATACTTTAGAGTTTCATCAAGTGTAAATGAAAAAGACCTTTGATAAAAGAGATAATGATATATGTTTTAAATAAGGGGACCTAGTATTCAAATGGGATGAATATAGGGTGAAATATGGAAGGAAAACCAAGTTTTATGCCATATGGAGTAGTCATTATGTCATAATTAGCTATAAATAGGCCAATTCCTTTCAGCTCTCAAGGGTAAATAGAGAGGAGCTGCATATCCCAGTCAATGGGATCCATCTCAAAAACTAATCTTAAAAATTCTCTAGATTTTTTTATATAGTAGATTAGTAGTTTTTATTTCCTTTAAGTGCTTATACCCATTAGTTGGATGTTTTTCCTTCCCTAAGTGCCTTTGTACATTGTTATTGTTCCTTGGTTTCTTATTTTATTTTGAGAAGGTCTTGGTTCCTTAGATTATTCAATGATGGGTAAGGTATTTATCAAACTAGAATGTATGGTATTTAAATTTTTAGAGTAGGTAGATTTCCCAAGCTTCAATTACTTTGTGTCCAATAGAATGCTTCATAGATTACTAATCCTTGCTTAGTAGGAAAGTGGCCCATATAAGTTGCCATAATTTTGACCCTTCAAGTCACCATGACATTGAACTCCTCTAACATGATGGGCACATATGCAAGTTATGAATAAAAGGAGAAAGACCAACCTCAAACATATCATACTTCTTCATGGAGAAAATTTCCTCAAGGTTCACGTGGAGTTCACAAGAAGGCTAGATTAAAAAGAATCAAGATTCTAAATTTTACTAAGATTTTGGCCTATTAGCTTAAAAATTTGTCTGGAGAAAAAATTGATGAGGAAAAAAATTCCCTCTCTTATTAATAGGAGTTATATTTATTGAAAGTTAAAATATGAAAGAAATAAATATTTATAAATAAATCAATGTAAATCTTGGGGTAGTAATTTTAACCTAAAAGTATAAAAAGGAGTTTTTAGAAAGGAATATGTAGAGAGAGAGAGAGAGAGAGAGAGAGAGAGAGAGAGAGAGAGAGAGAGAGAGAGAGAGAGAGAGAGAGAGAGAGAGAGAGAGAGAGAGGTTTTAGGCAACAAACTTGCCAAGCTATAAATCAAGACTAGACAAAAGTGTTGAGATAAAATATGACTTTTAAAAGGAGAAAATCTCTCTCATTCAATGGGTCAAAAATGAATAATCATATCCTTAGGGATATGAAACATACACTAGAAAAATATTTAACTCTGATAATAAAAACTAATATCCCTCTATATTTTCTAATAGAAACAATATAAAAATTATCTCTATTCCCATCGAGATTTTCACATGCTTTGGAAATTTAAATTACAACTCTAGATAGAAACTTTGTAATATAATTTCTTATTATCAATAGTTTGAAATTTGTAATAATGGAAATGAAAATTAGATATGTTGAATTAATCAAAATACATAATTCAGTATATATTACTAACACAAAGTTTAGAAACACCTCTTTGTAATGATTTCTAAAGAGTAGAATGTTTTATCTCCCTTTACAATGCTTTGATAAAATTATATCTCTTTTGAACCCTCATTATGAATCTATAACTTGATTTATAGGATAAAATGGGTGGTTATGGTGAAAAACCCCCTCTTTTGCCTTTTTACAAAGCTACAATGACACCAACAAGAAATTACAACTTGAAATGGTGCAAAAATATTTTGAGTATTTAGCACCACTTGATAAAAACATTTGGGTTTTTTTAAATTCTTGAAAAAGAACATTATTAATTTTCACAACTTGAAAATTCTAGTTGGAAAAATTACAAATACAATTTTTAGAATTACAATTCACACTTACAAATGGGAAAAGAGTGAAATAATACAAGTTAGGCATAAAGAAATAAGAGAAGAGATTTTAGAAACACTAAAAATAATTATTTATTTTTCTTGTTATTGTATTGACAATTCTTTTCCTTTTAGCAAGTCATCAAATTGATGGATAAATGCCTTGATCAAGTATTCATTTATTCAATCTATGTACCTATAGGAAATCCACTAAGTAGTCTAACTCTTTCATTTCTTGAAGCTTGCCTTGGAGACTATTTATTTTCATATTCAAATTATCCACATTCACTTGGTATTTGTCTAATTGGTAAATTTATTTGTGACGAAATGCATATGTGTGATGGAAAATGTCCTAAATTTTCTCTTTGAGTTCTCCAATTATGATCTAAATTGAAATTAGATTCCCATTTTGATCTTTGTCATTGAAAAATGACAATTAAATTTCTTGACCTTAGTGTCGATTTACATCATTGTGTCACTTCCATGTGACTTTTCATTGTTAAATTTATGAAGACAACCTTGAATATATTGTATTATGAATCTATTAGTCCAAATAAATTCAATCTAATAGATTATTTCTTCCTTATTGATCAATCTTTTTTCAATAAGGCCAATAGAAGAAAATTTTGAGAATTTGACCAACCTAGGAATGAATTCCTTCAAATTTTTTTTCTTAAGTATATATAATTTCCTTTGTCTCTATTTATTCATATTGTGATTCTATTTTAGAGAACACCATTACCATGATGAGAATTATTGAGGTTCCTTGATCTATAACCTTTTCAATCCAATCCCTCACTACATTACCCATTTGGCCCATTTCTCTTACTTTTTCCAATGTCTCAGCATGAAGAATTGATGAAGTGATAACTAGTTGAATTGGCCTGATCAATATCTATATTAATTAATTCAATTATTCCACCTTATCCTTCATTTGATCCTTCTTTGCCTTGTCTTTATCCATTTTTTTAGAAATGGTACCACTCCTTAACTGTACATCCCCTTTCATCCCTTCTACTTAGTTGATTTTCCCAAATGAACCCTAGATAACTAGTAACCTTCAATCCTAATTTATAAATTATCTATTTTAACCATAGGAATGGCCACTTCTACATATTTTTTTCCCTTTTCATATTTTAACATTTGCAAAACTATTCTCTTTATTTGGCCTCTTCAAGAAAGGGATTGTCAAGGTTCCAAAATCTATCTCTTTAGGTTCAATATTTTTTCTTGTTTTCTTCACTACTTTGGACAAAAAATACAAATTTATCATTCTTGAGGAAGGCAATGAGAAAAAATTTGAAACTAGTGGAAAAAGATTGGATAGAGTCAAAGAAGGTATTTTCCCATTTGGTGCACCTTGGAAAGATGTTTCTATTTGTTCTTGTGTATTGCTTGTATCAAAAGTAATTATTGGAGAGGGGATGAGAGGCAAATCAAGATTTGAGGGAGAAGATGAATAGATAGGTGAAACCTATTTTAATTTAAAATTAAGAGACATAGTGAACATTGTATCATCTTAAGCCAAGAATTGTTGAGTTATGTTTTTTACTTGTTCTTTAGAAAATATAAAATGATCAATTGAAACCTCTTGAAGAATTAGAATTTTAGGAGAAAAAGAGACATTTTCACCTAACCTATTTATTTTTATCTTGATATTATTCCATTATTGAACATCATGTTCAATAGCTTCAGTTTCATTTGCCTCTTCTATCATCGAGGGTTCTCCACTTGGACCTACTTCATCTATCTTTTTTAGTTCATCTTTTTGCTTGTAAAAGCTATTGAATTCATCTTCCTCAAGAGGTGAAGGGAAATCAACATTCACAACATCCAGTCTCTTAGTCTTCAACCACCTAAGAGTTTCATCTATTACCGCTCTTATTATACTTATAATATAATTAGATTCTATTTTGTCCCAATGGACTACATGCAATGGTTTTATCATGACTTTTTCTTTCTAAAAGATGGGATATAATGTGACCTCATCATCCACCAAATACTTTAGCACTTTCATTATGCCAAATTGGACTATTTTTCTCATGGTAAACTATGAATAGTCCTTGATCCTCACTAATTTCTCATCATCTCAATCCATCCAATAATAATCAAAATGTAGATGTTGATAGGAAGGTCCAAGATTGTGCTCATTTAAGCCTTCATTGTCAAATGAAAACCTACTTATAAATGTCTTGAGGTTAATGGGAAACATATATTGTTCAAATGTCTTGGCCTTTACCAATGAAGGGAAAGTATACCTTCTAATTGAGATTAGTAATTTGATCCCTATTTTATATCGACTTGTTAAGAATTTATATGTTTCAATAAGTTGTATCACCAATTCCATCAACACCCACTAATTGTTGACATATCATGAAAGCATATAAGGAATAACTTTAAAAACATTTATTCTTAAATAATTGAAGGTTAGTAACTATATGAACTAAATTCCCTAGCTTGATATCTCTATGGTGGATGCATTTAATATTTTCATTTTGAAGAGTTCTTTTTCAAATAATTAAATGATGAAATGAATAAAGCAATCATTTACCATTTTGAAGTGACGAGCATTCTCCTTCAATGATAGTTGGGAATAGAAATCACCAACCATTAATTTCCTAAAAACATCCACTGTATGTAATCCATCAAAATATCTTTGACTTTCTATAGCGTAAATGAGATATGAAGTCATATAAAATCTTGATGTGACTTTTACCTCCATGAGCTACTTGTGAATCGTATCACTAATCAACTTCCCCCAATTAATAGATTACTTTTTTGTGAGGATGATACAAATTAATCTATACATGCATGTTTGAATGTTCTTTACCATCTGATTTCCCACTATCTTGTGCAACAATGTAATTATGTCATTTATCTCATTTTTGAAATCAGATATGTCAAGATTTTTTGAAGTTGAGTGGAGGAATGTTTTGGCTTAGTCAATCATGTATTTTTGACTTGTTTGGAACAAACCATACTATTGTCATGCCAAAATATTTTTGATGACTTGAGGGTCAAACTCACAAAGTATTCACAATCTAGAAGGCAAAAAATGTTGTGAATTTTCTCAAGAACAAAACTCTTGACCAACTCGCCCTATGGATCTCTTACTTCCCTTGTCTCTGAGTTATAGTTATTTTCCACAATAAAAACTAAATCCAAAGACTATAATGACATCAGGAATGATTCTACCTATGCCAATCCATTGTCATAAATACTTTGACCAAAATTCATCTTATACACTGTGTTCATTCTTTCCCAAAACTCATCTAAGTTGTTGTGACCTAGATTGGTGTCAATGATATTTCTAACATTTGAATCTAATGGTGAAGGAAGTGTCACACCCTAAAATTTATACTTCATGATTTCTTTGTTTTAATTCATAATTTCCTTTTCTATAGTGGGATATGAAGACATCAATTTGATAAGAAAACTGATAATTTGAAATATTTGCAGAAAAGCTTCTTATTTGTAAAAAAATGATGAAATTGTAAATGGATGTCTGTACTCATAAGTTGTTCATGAAAATTTTTCTAACATGATTTTAATGCTATCTATATGAAATTCAATTTTCCTTTGACCAATTTCCCTTCTTACAACTACACCTATAAAATTTCATTATTTATCAAACCTTTTCTTGCCAATAGAAATGAATTAAAGAAATTATGAAAATTTTGTTTTCAAATTTTAAAATATTTTCATTATTCTTTATTCAACCAAAATAGTAAAAATCAATTTCTAATATATTTTTACAATAAAAACTAGAATTTTTGAGCTCACCGAAAGAAATACAACTTTTATCAAATTTATAATGAAAACAAATTATCCTGTGATTTTTTTAAATTTATTCAATTTAAAAATCCTATAGAAAATAATTTTTAATCAATGCTCAAATTTTCCTAGGGAATTTATTATTTTTTATTTAGGGGTGTCACATGATTGTGCAATTTTCAATTCATGAAAGGAAATGATCAAAAAAAATTCCTAGTTAATTTTATCTCCTTTTTTTTACCAATTATGTAAAATTAAATTTTTACCCATAAAAATTTTTCAACCTTTTTACATTTTCCTCAGAAAGCTTAGGTCATACCATTTAATTCATGCAAATTGAAAATTTTAAAATTGGTAACTGAAAATAATTAAACCAATCTTCTACTTCTTCCTCCACTTTTTATTTCATGTACCCTCCTCCTTAGGCTTAGAGTCGACTGTACAAAGGTTGTACGACTCATGTATTGAGCAAAAAAAGTTGAAAAATAAATTGAAACTTGATAAAAGTTTGTTTTACTATAGGTCGCATAGCCTTTACATCTAGAATGAAACTTAAAAAAGAAATAAATTTTCCAATTTTGCATTAAATTTTTTAATTTCATATGGCATATGATTGGTGACTTGGAAGAAATTAAAAAAATTGAATAAAGTTTGCATTTTTTCCAAAAACTATAATGACAACCTTTTAGAAGATATTAAAGTTTCAAAAACATTTTTCAAACTTTCTAAAATACATTGAATGAAAATCATTCGATCTGGCTGGGAAGAAAAAAGAACAAGAATTGAATTTTTTTGGTACACCTTTCACCTTCTTTCATGAGCAAGGCATTCTAGATTTCATCTGGAAATTGTTTTTAAAACCTCTATGAATTTAGAAGACCATTGGCTGAATGAAAATGATTCTTTTAAAATTTATCTCTTTTTACCAAGCTCTCCTACATGCCCTTTTTCTAGTTGAGTAATAAATTAAAAATACTTATTTTCATCAATTCGCTTCCCTTCTGTGAACTTGAAAATATTTCTTCTCGATAGATGATATATAAAACATGAATGGAAATTCAATTCTTAAAATGCTAAAATTTATAGAGTGGGTGTGAAAATTGAAAAGATATTTTTGAAGAGTAGACAAACTTCTTTTATCACCACCCAAGAAAATAACCATATTTGCATGATTTGTGGAAAAATTAAATGACTTTGTATGTAAGTTGGAAAAAGAGACTTCAATTTGTAATGGAAATTTGCATGGTTAAAAAATGCAATTGTAATGTAAAAGTTTGCATTTACAAGACTTTTGAAAATGTAATTTACATTTTCAAGATTTGAGGAAGTGTGATTTTCATTTATATGACTTGCGGAAATAGAATTTTGAGTTGCATAAAAAAGGGAAACTTAAGAAGATTTTTCAATTTACATGAAGTTTTAAAATATTTTTGCAATTTGCATGGAAACTGAAAACAAAATTGTAATTTACATGAAAACCTAAAATACTTGTAAATTGAATAGGAACTTTAAAATATTTTGCAGATTGCACAAAGATCAAAAAAGATTTTTCAAATTACATGAAGACTAAAAAATATTTTACAAATTGTATAGAGACTATACATACATTTACAAATTGCATGAAAGTTGAATTTTTTTTGCAATTTGTGCAAATTTTAGAAAAGCAATGTGTGTTTGCACAACTTATGAAAAGCTAAATGGGTTTTTGTAAATTATAAGAAATGTTAACAGTTTTTTTCACAAGAGGCTCAAATGTATTTTAGAATAGTTCATGGTAAAAAACAAATAATTTCGTCATTATTTTTTAATTAATTAATATTTAATTTAATAATTAAAAAATTGAATTTTTCAAAATTTTGATGGCTTTAGTCTTAGTTCAAAATTTTTTAGCCACTTAAAAAAATTAAATTTTCACTAGTTTTTACCTATTTTCAAAAAGCATGACAATAGCCTACTCTGACTAGTATTTTGAACTACAAGGAATGAAATGAAATTGAATTATATGGTTTCTTAGACTGATGCTTTATCCATTAAGTAACATAGTATTCAGTAGTAACTTTGATAGATTTAGAAAATATCTGAATCTCTGATCTTCAATAAAGAGATGGGTCATCAAGCCATCAAAGAGCTATCACATGTCAAAAGATAGCGTATGTGATGGTTATACACTCAACCTAATAGGTTTTTTCACATATCAAAAAATGATAGTGTATGGGAAGGAATTTTAGTTATGTGTTTTTACACAAACTAAAATGAGAAGAGAGAAGTGTCTTTATTATACTCAAAAGTTAAAAAAGTAGTGGCTTATTAAAACTTTTATATATCATATTTTCATATCCTTATCTGACCAACTAACGACTAGTTCACTCATCTCAATCATATGATTAATGAACACACATTGTTAGGCCAAATCATGTTTTCTAAAAATTTGTAAATTGACCACCTATTTATTGAAGAGATTCACAATAAATTTATCCATTCTATCATCTTATAAAATCATGTGATTTCACATGATATTTCCCAGAAAGAGATCATAACTACAAATATGTGCAGGAAGAAAGACAAAAACACAATGGAGGGGCAACAGACAAACTATTGCATTTATTTGAAAACATCACAAACACCAAAATAAAATATTAGAAAAGAAACAAAATCAAAATTGTATCTACATATATATAAAAGAAGGCCACCTAGTTCTGACTAGAAATAGTGTTTCAAATATTTATCATTGAAGGGAAATGGTAGATGAGTTCTATTGTGATACACCAGGTAAAAAGAATTCTTACCAAAAAAAGTGCCTAGTCTTAAATGCCCCCTTCAAAAGTGAATCAAACTTCCCATGACTCCCTTTCATTTCCCTACAACTATCCTAAATTAGAAACATGTCTCTTACTTAGAATTCTCTTTTCTTTGCCTTTTTCTCAAAGAGATCTTTGACATGAGCCTGATGTTCTGTGATCCTATGAACCACCTATATCCTGTTTTCTTCTAGTTGTTGTAGGTAGAAGATTTTTTTATCTGGTGAGCTTTCAAAATTTAGATTCTTAATTGTTATAGATAATTTTAGGGTAGGTAACTCAAAATTTATGGGAATCACAACATTTAATCCATATAAAAATTTGAATGAAGACATATCAATAGTCTTTTTTGGTGTTATACGGTCTACCCAAAGATCATATCTTTGTGCCATTTTTTTATTCTCATCTACTACGTTGTGCATGATTTTTAATAAATGTTGGTAGAATAATGTGGATTTTAAAGCTACACAAGATATTTATTATTCAAGAGCATATTTATGGAGAAAATTATGAAATTTTTTGTGTGAGTTACCTAAATTGTTAGCTAACCGGTTAACATGGTTGGAATATTATTTCTTTAATGCAAGCATAGAAGAAATTATAATCTAAATTGAAGAAAATATAGACTAATTTTAGATATTAGAAACTGACTAGATAAGAATAATAGATCATTGGGTTATAACTATAGTACATGAATATATAATTGAGTTTGTAGTACAAGGATACATAGCATTTGAAGCTACAAAGGACTTGTTCATTAGAGGAATTCAAGGAATAATTTTAGAGTGACTACCTATACTTGTGAAGATGTTATTTGTGGACAAGTCTATGGTGCCTACTCTAAACAATATGGAGTAGTCACCATAACCATATGGGGGTGTGTACGACATGATAGTGAATGATGATTAGATGAGAAGATAAGGACTGAACCTGAGTCCAAAATGGAGACATGAGGGAATAAGAATAAAAAGAAAAGTCTAGTTTTATAACATGATATGTGACAATAGAATATATGGAGTAAACATAAATATACCTAGATAGATGCAAGTAGAGTTTAGAGTAGAAGTAAAATAGATGAAGAACAAGTAGGAAGACATGATGAATGAGAATAAATATATGAATGATGAAGGATGAATAAATATAAGATAAAAAAATAATACAAATGTCATCAAAAAGAAATAAGTGATGAAGATCAAGAGGAAGAAGAGATGTTCGAAGATGAAGATGTGAATAGTGTAGAGGTAGATCAGGTAGGTGATAGATGTAGTGCACAACTTTAAAAAAAGTATTATCAAATGAAGGAAATGAATTATTAAGTAAATAAGTAGAACAAAGTAATTGAGTAATCACAGGCTCAAGCTTAGAAGGAAAATCGACCATATAAAAGAATCATTCACTAGAAGAGCACACATCCACACAAGCTAATTTGTTATATTCTATTAAAAAATTTCACCTAGAAGGATAGCTAGATCTTTGTTGGTAAGGTCTATTTTTATAACAAGTGCATCCATGGGTTATTTAAATTTAATAAACATTAATTCTTAAGGATTTAAAGGCCATAGGGTTCATTGAAACCAAGAAGAGAAAAGCAGGAAATCCAAAAATACAAAGTGCAAAAAAAAAACTCACTTAGTGTGTAGGTAAATAATTTTAGTTTATAGATAGGATCACAAAAAAATCATCCTCCCATTGTAATATCTACACAGTATATACCTTCAACACTAGTTAATAATATGGGTGTTTTAGGAACATTTATCAACTTGGTAACATATCATGGGTTTGTGGCCCCTGAGTAGTACTTACTAACATGTGAGATGAGATGGCAAGCTAAGGGTATTATTGATGAGGTTATAAATAAGTGAAAATTAATAGGGGGACTGAATGAAAGATCTACTTAATTTATACACTATATAGATAATGCTTAGTAAAATATATAATAGTTTAAGGATTGGCTCATTGTAGAATTTAAAATCAATAAATGTACATGTCAGACTATTCAAGACCTAAAGGAGATTAGGCAGAAGTTAGGAGAATCAGTTTGTGATTATGATTGTAGGTTCTTAGATGTTATAAATAAGGTAGAGCTTGCTTTATAAGATAAACATAATGCTATGTGGTTTTTCTAAGGATTGAATTCTAGGATCAAGTTTGCTATAACACAAACCCAATATGCTACTAAGGCAGGGGCTAGAGTTGTTGATATTCGATTGGAGTAAATTAAAGATTAAGGGGAAGCTCCCATAATGGGTTCTAAGATTGAAAATACATTGTAATATTTTATAAATATAATGTAACAATATCATGAAGTAGATAAACCAAAGCTAAATCTATGGTTCATGGAGTGTGGGCAAGAAGGAAATCATATAAAAGATTTTCCTAAGATCAAGATAAAGTTCTATGAAATCTATAGAGTAGTAGGGTACATAATAATGTAGTGTCATCTCTTAAAATAGTATGCCAAAATACTTTAGATTTTGTATTACAATTTTTATAAATTGCACAATCATGATGAAAAGAATTTTATGGCTTTGAAGGAGATAAAAGAAGCCATTACAAAGAATGTATTTTCCATCACTACATAGTACCTATCCTTGGTGAAGTAGATGATTCTAGGCCTAGAGTTTGATAATGGTTGTGTAAACTAAGTAGGTTTTTAATAGATTCTCAATTCATATCAATAACAAATTCAAGGTCTGGATAGATGGATCCCTCCTTCATCAGGTTGGACACCACTATCACTACAATACCAGTACTCATCCCCTTGGAATTTGATAATGACAAAGTAGGAGAACACAATTTGAACTCCACCAATTACACAACATCAATTTAGGATTGGATATAATACATATTAGCATAAATATTGGAATATAGTAAAATAATAAGAAGGTTATATAGGAGGTTATGATTTGAATCGAGAATGATCTAAAGGTGGATACAAAGGAGGTTACCAAGGTGGTAGAGGAAATAATTACCAATGCCTACCTTTACAAAATTATTTATGTGGAGACTATAATTATGTGCAACACAATTACCCTTTGAAACCCTAAGGACAATCTTAATGTACATATTTCTTGGTATATGAGCAACACGAGATAGAAAACTATCCTATTTTATAAAATCAAAGAAAGGAAAAGGCCATTAAGAATGTTAACATGGTAAATGTGTAGCCTAAGGAAGATGCATTTTTGAACAATGTTATAAGACAAAACACACATAGAGAGGATTGACTCCTCTTGAAAGGACTCAAGACAAGGGAAACTAGAAATAAAAATAAGAAAAATACCTAGACCCAACTGTAGAAAAGGGGATCATGTATTAAGCTATGTAAATGTTGAAAGATATTCAACACCAAAACACTACTAAAGGGAATGATAAAATAATATATGCCCAAATATATGGTCAAATTATGTGCATTGTGCATTAGGATGGATTTGTTACTGCATTGATAGATTTATGAAGTTATTAATTATACTACATAACGAAGATATTTTGTAGAACATCACAAACTTTCTACATAATTTACTAGAGTGTATGTAGTGAGGTCAACATAAGATAGAAAAACTTTTTTGGTATGTAAAAATAAAGAAGCCATGGGATGTAGATGCATGAATCAACATTGAAGTTTCAAGATATGAAATTTCAAATGTTGTGTTTGATTTTGGTAGCATGGTTAACATGATCCTTAGTTCTACATGGGAGGCAATTGGATTGCCAGTTCTTAGTTACAGTTTGGTGATTCTAAGTTTAGTAGACTATGTAAGAGTTGAACCCATTAGCAAATTAGTAGACACTAAGATAAAAGTTTCATAACTAAGCTTATGAGGTGACTTTGAAGTCATAGATATGAAGATAGTAGCAAGTCATTACCCTACATTTATTGGAAAGAAATCAGCATATGATGGTTAGATTACTATCAATACCATGAAAAATCAATTAGAGACACATTAGGGAGATACAATTGTATTCAATCCTTTACATAAGATACACAAACCTTAAATAATTTTGTCTAAACAAGAATCTCCTTATGTCACATAAGAAACTAGTTGGATGAAGGTAAACTCTGAGGAGAACACAAAATATCTACGTGCAACTGAGTGCAAATTATTGTATGAGAATAATAAACCTCGGGTGCATTATTTACTCACTAAATAGTTGAAGACATCTAAATAATAAAATCCCAAAAAAGTAGTTATTCAATTGTTGACATCTCAATTTGTCATAGATGATTATGTGTCCATGTCTACTAAATACCTTATTCGATCAGAAGTTGATTTTCTCTATCAAGAAGATGATCATATTTAGGATTATATAGAACTAACTAGAAAAGTCACTTTACCTTGGGAAATATATTTCTCTATAATTAGAGACACAAATATATATCTACTCAATTGGGCTCATGGTGAACATGAACTCTAGACTATAAAAATGGTCTTCTCCATAGAAAGACAAATTCCTTCATGCTATAAAAATAATGATACCAATCAATTCATTATGCACATACAAGTTCATGTGCATATGGTCAATCAACAAGTAAGTGCCTTAAATTACACTTTGAAGGGAGTTATAGTGACATGGTGGATAATTCATAGAGATGATTATATTGATTGTGATGATGCATGAAAACTTATGATTAGTAGATTTCAAATACCATAAGTCATCAAAATCAATTGGCCTTTCTTTTAGGAAGGTGAGTGCCCTAAAATCCATATCCACAAATGTGTTAAGTTTTGGATTGAAGAACATGTGGCGCATAAGTACTAGGTACATATATTTCATTATATACTTTCCCCTTTACCATCATCTTAGTATATGCATAAATAATGTAGGCAAGAGAAAAAGCATTGGGTGCAGGTGTAGTGTGACTTCATACAAACTTTTGTGTTTGAAGATGAGAATCCTCTAGTTCATAATACACTATTGAAAATAAAAAATTTCCTATGCCATAGGTGTGTAAAAGATTTAAGCACCATAATGGAGTCTAATGCAAAAAATAACACAACCTATGATCTAAATACAATACTACAAAAATATAAAGTTTCTAAGATGGAACAAAAATATCTTATGTAGCCATACCACCAAATATAGAATGAAGAGGAAGAAACTAAAGATTTAGATACTGATGGTGATATCAATCTAACTGACTTGTTTGAACTTGAATAGTTAGTAGAACCATTAGAATATCTCATCATATAACCCACTGAATAAGAAAAGTTTCACAACATATATATTCTAGAGTAGGAAGAGCAAAGAATGCTACAAGAATCAATTTCTAAAGAAAATCACAAAATCTATCAACAACCTATTAAAAAACATGTGGAAAACATTAAAAGCAAAGAGATTCCTAAATTGGCACATATAAGCAACTACTAGACTGAATATAAAGTTTCATAAGCTATGTAACTCCTACAGGATTATCAAGATGTATTTACCAAAAAAAAATTAGAAGTTAGAGGAGTAGATCTATCCATAGGTGAAATTCATATCAAACTTAAGTGCATGACCTATAAAGAAAAGGTCATATAAGTTAAATTTAAACATGAAGTTGAAAGTGAAGGATTGACTAAATAGAATGTAGGAAGAAGGTATAATATATCCCATCAATAAGGTAGCTTAGGTTAGTCCCATGGTAGTATAACTTAAGAAAATAAGGGATATTAGTGTATGTGATGATTATCAAATTTTTGTGAATGATCCATTTCCAATTCCCTTCACAGATGAAATTTTGGAATTTGTCATAGGTCATAAAGTTTACTCATTCATCAATGAGTTCAATGGCTATCATCAAATACCCATCACAAAAAAGAATAGAGATAAAACAAATTTTGTCATGAAATGGGGATCCTTTGCATACAAGGTAATGCCTTTTGGCCTTAAGAATGCACCTACATGTTTGTCTAGAGCAGTGGTGAGATTCCATTCATGACTTCCTGAAAGTATATCTAGATGATTGACATTCTTTTTTTTGTTTAAAGAGTACTTTTTTAATCTATGCCTCATGTTAGAGTGTTGTTAAGCTTTGTGCATTACCCTAAATTTTAAAAAAGTGCTTAGTTTTTACACATTTTGGTTTCTTACTAGGTCATATAGTAGGCAGTAAAGGGATTTTAGTGGATCAAGCCAAAATTATAGTCATTTTTAGTATGCCTCCACCAGTTAGCTCCTCATAAGTGTGATCCTTTCTTGGCCATATAAGGTACTATTAGAATTTTATCAAGGGATAAGCAACCATTTCGTCTCCATTAGAATATATCCCATGCAATGGTATAAAGTTTTTTTAGACTTCTAATTGTCAAGAAACTTTCATAGAATTAAAGCATAGATTGGCCACTATGCTTATTCTTATCTTTCTAGATTGGAGTAAGCCCTTTGATGTTCATGTTGATGTTATGGTATCATAATTAGAGTTGTACTTATACATCTAAGAGAAGGTGGATTAGACCACCCCATACATTTTTCAAGACAAAATTTATTTGATACAGAAACAAATTACATAACTAAAAGGGAAACACTAGTTATAGTGTTCACACTATAGAAATTACGACATTATATTTTTGTGACACCATTTGAATTTTTCATGGATCATCAAGCTCTATGATACCTAGTAAATAAGCCTATGCTCAAAGGATGCATTTCAAGATGGTTGATGTTATTTCATGAATTCTAATTTTGCATCAACATCAATCCAAGTAGAGAAAATGTTAGGTTGGATCATCTCAGTTGCATAATAAATGGGGAATAACTAGAAGAACTATTAGAAGATTCTCTTGATGTCCATCTATTTTGAGTTTCTATAATCCTTGAGAATTTTGAAGAAATTTATAATTTTCTAGAACAAGTATTATTTGTGCAATACCATGAAAGAGATAAGAAGCAGTTTATCACCAGAGCTTTACCATATACTAATATAAATGGGATCTTGTATCATTTAGGAAGGATGAAGTTCTACACAAGGTAGTTTTGAAATATGAACACCTGTAGCTCTTCTAAGAAGCACACCATATAGTAGAATGAGGTTATTATTCTAAAGAAGCTACTTGAAGGAAATTTTTATAGATTGGGTTATAGTGGCCAAACCTTTTTTATGATGCACATAAAGTAACACAACATTATTATGTATTATCGGATTGGCCACGATCTTGGATCTTTGCATAGAAGATTGAACAAATACATGTATAAACTAATGAAATAATAGATAAATTGTAAGTTAGGAAGAATCTATCTTCACACAACAATATTTCAAAATATGTCTGCTTGCATATAATTTCATTAACCTTTATTTCTTGTCTAACCTTCCAAAAAGGAAAAGTATGGTACATATAGAGAAAATTAGGGAAACATGAGTAAGCCACTAATTTTCCTAATTAAATAATTACATTAAAATCTAATTATCCTATGTGACCCTTTTATAACTAACTTAAGGAAGCTTAATTAACATATAATGGACATAAGGTTGTGTAGGCAAAACCCAATTGGAAAAAGCACTACACCAACACCCCCCTTTAAGTGTAGCTTAGGTGAGATGAGAATTGGGTCCTAGCATTGAAATTTTGATGAGGTACCCAAGTACATAGTGAAGAGCCTCCATAGGAGGAAGAAGAAGGTGGAGCAGCCCTAACCCCAATGAGAGCTTGCAAATGAATAAATTTACTCTTTGTGAAGGGATTGTTTAGAATATCTACAATCTACTCTAATTTTGGATAGTATCAAAGATCAATGACATGCTAATTGATAAGCTCCCTAATGAAATAAATGTGAATCTCTATGTGCTTGGTCTTTTGATGGAGAACTAGATTCCTATAAATTTAGATAGTGATTTAGTTGTCATAGTGGATGATTTTTAGTTTATAAAACTAGATTCCAAACTTAGTGAGAATCCCCTGAAGCTCGATTACCTCAATGGTGGCATTGATAGCCCCTTTGTATTTTTCCTCAATAGATGATAAAGCAATTGCATGTTTCTTCTTATTTGACCAACTTATTAGATTTGAACCAAGTGAGAAACTATAGCCTGAAGTGGACTTTTGACTCTAAATATCTCAATCCCAATCTAAATCTATGTATCTAATCAAATCAACCTCTATTCCTACCTTGTAATGTATCCCATAGTTGTGAAAACCTTGAATGTAATTTAGAATCCACTTAGCTTATTTCCAACATAATTTATGTGACTCCTACATAAATTGAGAGACCATGCCAACTGCATAGGATATGTCAAGTCTAGTGTGTGTGAGATAGATAAGACTACCCACAAGTTACTGATATGGAGTTGTATCAACCAATAGTGTAGGATAATTAGCCTCAAGCCTCAAACTAGAAAAGAAGTGAGTAAGAGTTGGCCTACAATTATCCATGTTAATCCTTGCAAGAAAATCAAGAGAATACTTGGATTGTGATAAAGTTATCCTAAAATATAACTAAGATATTTCAATATTGAGAAATTAATACAATAATCCCATGTCTGTTATTGAAAATCTATCTAAAAGTGTAGTTTTCATTACTGAGATGGATGATTATGAGCTCCTTATAATCATAAATTCATCCACATATGGAACTAGGATCAATGGAGAATCATCCTACTACAAGATGTATAAATTTGGATCTGAGTGGCTTTTGGTGAACCTGACTATGAGGAGAAAGGAGTCCATCTTAGCATACCATACCTGAGGGGCTTGTTTGAGTCTGTAGATAGATTTTGTGAGTTTGCAGACCATGGAGGAATCTTCCATAAATCCTTATAGTTGCTCCATGTAAATCTATTCTTTAAGGTCACCATGTAGAAAAGCATTCTTGACATCCATTCAATGAACATCACACTGATGTTCAGTTATGATGGCTAGAATGAGTCTGATAGATGTCATTTTGGCTACAAGAGCAAATGTCTCAATGTAGTCTATGCCAGACACCTAAGAAAACCCCTTTACAACTAGATGATATTTGTACTTATCAACAAACCCATCTACACCATACTTATTTTGAAAAACCTATTTTTAATGGACTAATTTTCTTCCTTTAAGAAGAAGGACCAAGTCCCATGCTTTGTTCCTGATTAGGGAACTATACTCCTCCTACATAGTATAATCCCATTATATAATCCTAGATGCCTCATGAAAGGTTTACAGATATGTGGTAATGGCCAAGTAGGCATGTGAAGTCCCTTAAAATTATGAACATGTTCACCTTGTATCTGATGGATTTCCAACTTATTTCCCATCACTTTGAATTGTCTATCTAGCCCAAGTGGGACTACAATTGTATGAGATTGGTGTATTAGGAGGTGAATCATTATCATCTAAAGTGTGAGTGTCAGATGGAGGAGGAAATTCCTCATCATTGATCTCATCACTTAAACTTAAAGAAGAAGAAGAGTCATCTTGATCATTTGCAAGATTTTTAGGTGGATCCAAGTCACTATCTGAGGTGGAATCAATGTCCAGTGAGACTTTTGAAGAGTCTAGAGTGCCAGTAGTGAGTTCAAGTGGGCCCTCATAAAACTTAACACTCCTTTCACTGATCAAGTCATGATTTTTAGGATGTAAGATATTATATCCCTTAGTACCCTCTACATATCCCAAAAAGATACATAATCAACTTTGAGGATCCATTGCATTGCATTTATTCTTAGGAATACAGACCATTGCTAGTGATCTAAACACTTTAAAGTGATCCACTACAGGCTTGTGACCATCCCAAGATTTAAAAGGAGTGATTCCTTTTAAGAATTTATGTGGAACACGGATATAAATGTAGCATGCAAATTTGATTGCTTTGGCCCAAAAACAAAGAGTAAGAGACTTTAATTGAAGCATGTAATTAGCCATTTCCTTCAAGCCATGGTTCTTATATTTGGCCACATGATTTTGTTGCAGACTATATAGAACTATGTGTTGCATTTAAATCCCCATTGATGTGTAAAACTATTCAAACTAATCAACTGATCCTTTACCATTGAGTTTTGATGAAGTGTCATCACCCATGAGAATTGAAGGCACAAAACATGGCTCTATTTATTTAAATATATCCTCTAAGGAGGCCATGTGATAGGAAGCACTCGAGTCAACAACACAAGTTGAAGGCTAAGAAGCTACTGTAACAAGTGCCTTGCCCTTAACTTTACCCTTTTTGTCATTTTTAGCATTTGAAAAATCTTGTGTGGACATGTTCTAAGTTGAAGACTTAGGAATACTAATGTTATTCTTCTCAAGCATCTTAGTCAAGGTGTCAATCTTATTTTTCATGCACTGAGATTCATCATGCTCAAGTTTCTTAGAAAAATTGCATTTGAGTTTCTCCTTATTAGGTTTGCCACTTGAGGAGGACTCATTTGACAATGCCTTAGGTTTAACATCTGATCTATGATTCTTCTTATGCTCATGATCTGGTTTAGACTATTTTTTCTCTTGTTTACCACAACCAGAAGGATTTTTTTGTCCTGATTGACAATCAAGGCATGTGATTTTGAACACTTTAGTGCACCCATTTAAACCAAATTATCTTTCTCCCAAGTTCTATCAGAAAAAACTCATCAAATGATGGCATTTTTCAAGTATATCCAAGTGCACATTTGGCATCATGAAATGTAGAAACAAAAACTAAATAGTCATGACCCAGTTTTATAAGCACATATAGAATCAACTAGTCATCTATTTTTTCAGTGCCACATTATATCAACTATAGTCTCAGTGATCTAAAATTTGTGAATAAGTCTTGTATGTTGTCATAGTCACCTGGAATCAATGTGATGAGATCATTCTCTATCTCATGACCCCTCATGATATCCTACACTCCAAAAAGATTATCTAGGATTGTCTAAACATCATTGGGAGTTTTTACAGATTCAACATGGAATAGGAGGTTGGGAGACATTGACAGGCATAAGAACCCATAGGCCTCATCACATCTATTATACCACTTAACATTTTATACATTTGTAGATGGCTCAATTTCCTCACCCATAGTGATCTGATAGAGCCTTTTACCTCTTAAGGTGAGATGCATTTTAGACTTCTATTCGAGATAGTTAAATGTTCTAAGTGGTTCAATGTTTAGATCCATTAGTGTAGATTAGATTGAGATAATTTACAGAATTAAAAAAAGAAAAGAATATATTTCACACATTATATTACCCCCTTGAACTATCAATAAGACCCCCCTTAAGTTATAATTTAACACATGCTACATATTGGATGTCAGGCACCATTGAGAATGCATATATGAGTAATTAGTGTGAAAGAGTATGAGAGTTATGTCAAGCATAGTTGATAATGCATCTAAGAAGAGAGGTATAAAATATTTGAACTAAGTTTTAAGCCATTACACCATGGAAAAAATAGATATTACAAATATCCTAAAATAATATTACCAATGTGTAGATCTTGAAAAAATATGCACTTTAAAAAAATAGCACCCAAAAAGAAGCTATAGATTGAAAGTTATGGTACTTAACAAGTTATTTCTTTGCATATTCTTAGACCCTTTTGAAAAATGGAATTTTTTTTGAGACCCCAAAAATGATAAAAATGGAAAAAAACTCTAGTAACTCTACCCCACAAATCTAAGCATTAAAGACCCTTCGAAAGTTAGAGTCAGTCCATGAAGAGTAATTCAGGTTTCTTAGACTACTTTGCTTTAGAAGCAATCACCTTTTGAAGTAATAACCCTTTGAAAACCTGATTTGGTCTTCCTAGTGTAATCTAAGTTTTCTAAACTACTTTATCTGAGAAGTAATCGACCTTCGAGAAACTGAGTAGTGCTATTCTACAAGCCTAGATTGGTCTACAAAGAATAATTTGGGTTTTTTGGACTACTTTACTCCAAAAGTAGTTAGCCTTTAATAACCCGAGTAGAGTTGTTTTAGAACCTTGGATTGGTGTACAAAGAGTAATTTGGGTTTCTTGGAATACTTTACTCAACAAGTAATTGCTCTTCACAAACTCAAGTAAAGTACTTCCACAAACTCGAGTTGGTCTATGAGCAAGTAATCTAGGTTTTCAAACCTTTGATTACTTAACTTCTTAGATTGCAAGTAAAGCAACTTATAAAACCTGATTTGGTTTGTCGGCAAGTAGTAACAGTCATCAAACAACTTAACTTAAAAAAGGTGAAGTTACTCATTGTTAGATGTTTGAGTTGGTCTGCTGGGTAAGTAACAACCCTTTGAAATTTTGGATTGGTTATTAAACTCTCCAAAGCATGCAACTTGAATTTGATTAATTGTTAAGCTGAATTCATGACCTCTTATAGATCCAAGTAACACAAAGGTTTGATGGCATGTAAACTGAAATAAGCCAAAAAATTCCAAAATACTTTAGCTATGAAAAATTTGAAGGATACCCATTTGAGATTTTGACAAAAGGAAGAAAACCTAGAAGGTGTTTTTGTACAACAACATAGAAAGTACATTTTTTGTTCAAAATGAAAAATGGGGCATTTAGATGCCAAAAAGAGAGGAAATTTTGACTATTCTAGAACTAGGTCAAGTTACAGTTGATCTTAAGGTTTTGGTACCATCTAAAACTAATGGCATAGTCAGTTTTGAGATCTAAAGCTCTAGTAGAAATATTTGTATGAATTCTCTATGGAATTCCACCAAACCCTTCTTTTTATTGGAATAATGAATCTAGCAAGATTTCACCACAAATATTGATACATTACTAGCAAAAATGGATCTAATAGTATGTTAGATTGGCCATGATCTTGGATCCTTGAACAAAAGATTGAGAAAATATATGTATAAAGAAATGAAATTACAAATAAATTATAAATTATGAAGAAGTTGGTCTTCACATGACATATTGCAAAATATGGTTGCTTGCATACATTAATATTAGCCTATGCTTCTTTTCTAACCTTCCAAAAAGGAAAAGTAGGGTACACAAAGAAAATTTGGGAAACATGAGGAAGCTACTAATTTTCCTAATTAAATAATTACATTAAAATATAATTATCCTATGTGACCCTTTTATAACTAACCTAAGGAATACTAATTAACATAGAATGGGCATAATTTCATGTAGGAAAAACCTAATGGGAAAAACACTACACCAACATGTATGTCAATGAATGTGTAAGCCACTCCAAAAGGATGAAATGCCCTTGTAGCATTTTTTATCCAAGTAACCTTTTGAATAGATGGGCATCAATTTTGTGGGACATATTAATCTCATGAGTAAATGCAATAAATATTGATATATTATCACTATAATAGATTAATTTACCAAATGGATTGAAGTTACTATGACACCTAGTTGTGGGGCCAAGGACCTGATAAATTTTATTAAAGAGAATATTATCACATGGTTTAGATGCCCCATCAAGATATTCAATGATCGAGGATTACACTTCCTATATAATACTATCAAAGATCTTACTAAAAGATTCATGATTTCTAAGCATAAAAGTACTACATACCATCTACAAGCTAACAACTAAGTTGAGGCTTCTAATAAAGTATTGGGAAAGATGTTCACAAAGATATGTGATGTCAATAGGGATGATTTGGAAGATCGCATTCTTATGATTCTTTGTGCCTATAGAATTCACTGTAAGAGGGCTATAGGTTTTAATTAATTTTAGTTAGTCTATGGGATTTAAACACTTATGCCAATGAAATACTTGGTACCTAATATGCACATTACAATGGTTATGATACTAGGGGATTGTGAATCTCTCACAAATAGGTTTCTAAAATTGAATAAGATGGATGAGTATTGACATAGAGCATCTTGGATGTAGGAAGTCATAAATATATCTATAAATCATGGCACAATATGAACCTACATCATAGAGAATTTCACAAATATCAACTAGTTTTTTTTATATGATGGGAACTTCAAAGCATTCCTAAGTAAATTGCAGATCAAGTGTAAAAGGCCTTATGATATACATGAAATATCACATCAATGAAATATTATTGTGAGATATATATAAGGAACCATTTTTCCATCATAGGTAAATGGATGTAGGCTTAATACTTACTGCCAATAGTCTTAATTGATCTCTTTCTACCAAATGAGTGGGTTTTGAGTAGTACTAAGTAGATTGGTATTTCCTATTTTTGTATGTTTTCTTGTGTGTTTCTTTTTATCTGTGTGCATGTGTGTTTTTAGATGATCTCTTTGTCAATATTTTATAACCATGATCAAAAGTATAGTGTGCACCACTTATGTGCATAATATTTTAGGTGTGCCATTATTGATGTTAGTAAGAGCAAAAATAAGCAATTAAGTTTGATAAATGTGTGATCAAGTCACATTATCCAAGATCTTAGTCGTATAATGGTCTTCCCCAAGTAGGTAATGTTAAATCCAATTTTTGTTTGATCTAATCTTCACTAAATTGATGACCAATTAACATCATATGTTCATACTCCAGTACAGACAACAAAGAATATAATATTCTATCTTGATGTATGTGCTAATAACTAACCACCTTAATTTATAAATTAGATAAGATTTGACATGTCAGTATTCAAATTAATATTGAATGGACAACTCATCATGGCATTTACATAGAAATTTATAGGCATGAAATCTATAAAGGCACAAGGTTTTAAACTAAGTCTACAATTTAATTCTTGTAAACATTTTTCAAGATAAAATTTTAGAGATGAGATAATTTTTATAATGCATAAAGAAAAATGTTTTTCGATTTAAATATTCAAATATTGTGGATCATTCACATCTCATTATAAACTCGATAGACACTTAGAATGAAGTAACAGGCATCAACCTTGTACTTTGATAGACAAAATACATTGATATAGAGATATTTTATTATCTTAAGGTAGTAAAACAAAAACTCTTCCAAACAGATCCAATTGATGTTGCATAACCACTTACACTTGTATCCCCACATCGATTCCAAAACATAGATGTTGAGTACCTGATGTGTATGGCCCAGTCAGCTATTTGGGGGAGATTATACAAATCTTGCTTATTTTTTATAATAATTCCAACATTTATGTTATCCCTGACATCACTATAGTCATCAAAACTAAAGAAATGACATGAGCTTTGGGAATGTCTATATGGGGTGATTATTTTGATCCCTACAATACCAAAATGCCTCCTATCATTTAAGAGGTCAAAGAATTATATGTCCAGGGGTCTATAAGAATCCTAATTTAAGAAATCTAAGAAAAACCACTATGCATCTTAGTCGAGTGCATCACACATAGATTCTTGTAAACCACCAACTATTTAAATAAAATCTCTAGAGGAGTAGTTGACATTACACATCTCACTAACCACTATAATGAGTAGTTTAATTAGCCAAAATATTTTGTGTATGAGCTGCTTACAAATATCAATAAGTGTCACACAACTTCCAAGAAGACCTTATAGTACAATTTTCTCATCTTTCTATTATTTTTCACCTAATAAAAGTCCCTTGAAGGTGAGGTGTACCCTTACATGACTATTGGTTAGTGTAACAATTCTATAATTTGATATGGATACCTAAGTACAATTCTCTAGTGCATGAGGGTAAATTCAAGATACGTGGGAGGATTATTTGTATTTGATTTATACACATCCATGGGTGCCAATAGATATCATGTAATACCTTAGACAACATGCTATCATCACTTTATTCCTGAAAGGTATTTTCATTCGCATTCATGAGCTTTTTAGGTCACCATTTGGACACCTATCATATTTTGTTACCATAACCATGGATTAGCCTAAAGTCACCAAATAAAAATCACATGCAACTAGGTGTATGACACCCCTCCAAGTAATACCACCTAACATAGTAGTCCCTAGAGTGTAGCAACAAAAAAAATCCACAACCTTGTAGTAATAAAAAGGAAAGCATAATATCTCTATAAAATAACCATCATCACCTCTATTAAAGTAAAATATAAGGAGAGTCATAACCTAGCTAGATGACCTTAAGGTTCTCCAGATTGCAAGATCTTGTGACCTACCTTAGATGGGAATTAATGAGTAGGAGGTCTATTAGGTGATGGTCATAGATATGGAAGGTGATTCTATGAGAAGGAAGAGGAGAAATAGTTCTTATTATATAAGTTAATGTGCATAGTTCAATTGTGTAAGAAGGTCCCTCTAAGTCTTTAGGGGGACCAACCATCATGTCATGGATGCATTATTGTCAACACTTTGTGCAAAGAACAACACAACTATTTGAGCAGTAGCCTTATACCACTTTCATATCCATCAACATATTTGTACCATTATCAAAAATTCCATATGAATATCTATTTTAGAGACCCAAAACCCAATGAGAGGCTAGGGTTTCTCTTGCCCTAAGAGAATACACATTTGGTAGGACAAACATGGTGCAGGAAGTGCATCCTTCTCCTTCTTTAAATTTAATTCCACCTAAATGTAGGAAAATTACTTTAGGGTGCATGAAATCATCTATATTCATGTCTATGGTCTAACCAAGTGATTTGACACTTTCCTAACAAGCCCTAGAGGTCAAAGAGATCATGTCATATCAACCTATAACTGAATATTAATAGGTAGGCTTCATGGGAGGAAACATCTCATGTATCCAAATAGAAAGTTTGTAAAGTATAAAATAAGTACTAAAATGAGTATGCTCAACAAAAACCAACCCAGTAAGCAAGTCATCAAGATGAAGAAGCTGGGGCCACATATATCACCTGAGACATAGAGGATGAATGAACAAAGGCTATTAAAGAGGCCAATAAGGCATACTAAGCTACTGATGCATTAAAATAGGTTCAAGAGGTACACAAAAAAAATATGGATGAATATCAAAGAAATAAATACGTTACACTCACTACCAAGGATAAGGTAGAAGAAGATAAGCAACAATAAGACACAATCGTGCAGGCAAAGAAGGCTCTCGAAGATGCCACTCTCACACAATACCAAGATGATGAAGTTATGAAGAAGAAGAAAGAAGATTAAGATGAATCCCTACTTAAATAATAAGCTCAAGCATAAGAACAATAAGTAGGTGTAACCAAGGTACAAGCTGAGCTAGAGGCACAAACTCAAGCTAAGGATAAACAAGACAAGGTTTTTTTTATTGGAGGAATAGAAAAAGTAAGAAGAGCATGTGAAATATCTATAGGATGAGGAGTAGGAGAAAAATAAATCTACAGAGGAAGAGCTCAACATGAAATCAGTGGAGGAAGTCAAGATAAAATAATATGAACATGTTGTGTAGTAATTAAAGACAAAAAGATGCTATGATGTAACAAGTCCCTATCTAATAACTAGGTATATCCGAGTAGCTGGGATAATAATAAGATACATATATAGCTATAATAAGTGACCAACTACCAACTTTACTCTAAGGATTTTGGATATGAGACATTCCAACTATGGGTTCTCGATAAACCACCTAATCACTTTTACTTATAACCATGCCATGACTCGATCCTTCATCTACCATGGGAACATTGGTAGCATTCCCCATCTATAAGGAAGCATCATTAGATGTTTCCATATTACCATTGAAAAAGAATTTAGAGGGAACTGTAACATTATAGGAGTCCATTATGTATAAGTCCACCTCTCTAGAGAAGGAGGTTGATCAATCCAAGGCCTAAAACATTGATTTCAAGGCCCGATTGGATGAAGATGAAAAACTTATCTAGGACACTTATCTCAAGTTAATCACTCAAGAAATTGGGGACCAAGTAATGTCTAATGAGTGAAAACTCAAGACACTTATCTCTAAGTTAATAAAGGACCAGTGTGCCCCATAAAAACTTTTCACAGTGGGAATATTAGGTCAAGATGTTAAGTCCAAGGCTAACACACTCATCACTCTATTAGAGGAATATCAAGGAATGCTTGACACTACTAAACTTCAATATCAATAGGTCATACACATATTGTTGGATTGGAATCAATAATTAGATACCTCCTTATCTAGTTCTCATGTAGACTTTTCAAAGGCTACCACCACCAAGGCAACCATGGAAAGTCACACTACAATTAGGGAGGATAAAGATGGAGTAATGTATGAAAAATATAATTTCATGCATAATGTGTAAGACAACCTTTTGCATTGGTAGAGTCAAATTTTGCATAGTTCCTTCATCAACCTCCAAGCTCAATAGTACACACATAAGCTGGATCAACTGAGTGGAGATATTCAAACAAGGGTTATGAATACTAAGTCACCCTTGAGCATAATTAATGATGCAAAACTCAAGCATATAATCATATTCCATGCTCCATTGTGCATGCTACTATGGCTGATATAAGAAGTGATGCTAGACTAGAGTGCATACAAAATGGATCTAACTCCTTTCACTAGCACAAATTCTTAGATTATCAATACACATACATATAGGCCACATTCAGACCTCCATTAGATCATTACAAAGCATACGGCTACTCAGTCCCAATCTAATAACTCTTCTGATCAAACTTCATCTACATCTATGCCACAACTATCAAGTTAAGTATTGTATAGAGTATAAATTTTAAAAAAATTATATAACATTTTGTATTTGGGTTGACTTAGTAAGACAAGCGGGTATAATTTGGTTAAAAATCCATAAATGGTGGCAACCTTATTATGACATACTATTAAAATCTCATAAAGGGTGGTAGGTTGGTATGCTACTTAGTTGAAAACTTGAAAGGGTGGCCAAGCAGTGTGCAAGAGGTGAAAAATGGAAATGTCACCTTAAGTGATTGCTACAAATATTACTATTCTAACCATTTCCTTAGGCTTCGATCATTTATACATTCTTAGATATCCTCTCATGTTGTCTCAAGTGAGACAACCTTTTATGTCTTATAAAGTGTTGGTATAAGATCACATATTATAAAGGTTGCATGATATTTGTTTAATATTCATGTGTTATTCAATCATTTTGTCATTGTATAAGTCTATTTTATCTTATCCTCATGACTTGTAATAGGATAAAACATGAAGAGACTCCACTTTTGGTTCCAAGTATGAGAATAAGATGAATAGTCATAGATTGGAAACATCTAAATATACTTTTATTTCTAAGAAGGGGATCCACTTTTAGAAGAGATAAATAGATATTATCTATTTATGATTACCTGTGTGATTTTTTATTATGTTCTCTTCATGTGTTCTTAAGGGTAATGTTTTGGTTACTTTCTATCTAAACTATTTTGAATGCATTATTTTATTCTATGCAATACTAGTTGTTCCTAATTACTTAATAACATAAAATAATTAATTCTCCTTATGTTTTTGTCATCCAAATTCTTATCTTTTATGATAAACTACTCTATGCACATGAAGTATCTTACATATATCCTCATCTTTAGCACGTTCTAATGCTTTAGTAACCTCTACTAACAATAAAAGTTTTTTGCTTGACTCGGCTTGACCATTACCTTGTGTATGATAGTTTGACAAATGAAATAGAGAAATGTCATATATTTAAAAATAATAATCATTTCTAAAGAAGAAAAGTTAAAGTCAGTATTTATAACAATTTTATATGGGATTCCATATCATACCAAAATATTTTCCTTGATGAAGTAGCTAATGAATTTTAAATTTATTTGTTTAAAAATAATTACTTCTACCCACTTAGTTAAGTAATCTACTATTATGAGAACATTAGTATGACCTACACTCAAATGAGGTTTCAATACCCCAATGAAATCTAATACCCATTATTGAAAAGGTTTTTTCAACTATTACTAGTTGAAGAGGAAGTGTTTTTAACATGGGTTTTCCTATAAATTACTGACATACCTCACACTTTCTCACCCATTCATATGAATATTTGAAAATAGTTAGCTAATAATAATTGGCTCTAAGAATTTTATATGTTGTTACCTTGGTAGAAAGGTTCCCTCCATAACCCTTATCATGAAAATCTTGTAATATTTTTTTATTTTATTCATTGTCAACACACCTTAGTAAAAATCCATCAATTCTTTTCTTGAAAAGAGTGACATCCCATATGACATAATTATTAGACTTTAATTTGACTATTATACATTATTTATCATCCAAGTGTGAATTTCATTCTCGATATGTCAATTAGAAATCAATGTCAAAAAACCATTCATCAATAGAATTGACAAATAATACCAAAGGAAGATATTGATCATCTTGTTCACCTAAAACTATCAAATACCCTGAATGAATATTTCCCTATTCTACCATGAGTTGACATAGTCCTTTTCCTTGAACTAGTTTTGTAGGTTTCATTTCTAGATCATATTCTTACACTCTAGTTATCAAATTCCATCATTTAGAACTAGGTTATTATTGAGTTAAAATGGACTTGATTTCTATTCTTGGTACCATTACCATAGAATGTAAATGTAATAAGTAATACCTAAATTACTTGACTTCTTTCACTACTATATAAGCATGATTTTCCTCACGAGAATAATTCAATTCGTAATGTTTGAGATTAAAACTCATAAGGTAATTGGGGATTTGATACCCTCATTATTTTTTTGGAATCAATATTGATGAGAGTGTATGATGTAAATCACAATTATAAATAATTAATTATTTCTTAAAATTAGCACAAACTAATGTTGATGCATGAGCAATATCAGTCTTTATATTTTCAAATGCTTCTTTACCTTCATTGTTCTACTTGAAAGAAGGTTTTCCTTTCATCATGTCCACAATATGTCTAGTGAGATTAGAAAAATTAGGAATGAATTTTCTTAAAAAATTCACTTTCCCAAAGAAGGAATGGACTCTTGGTTTATTATTAGGTAAGGAAAGATTTTGAATTACTTGAACCCTTTCTAGATCAATCCTTATTCCTTATTTTGAAACAATATGACTTAGAAGTTTTCCTTTAGTCACTCCAAATACATATTTCTTAGGATTAAAAGAAATTTCATGTAAATGACTCTTTTAAAAGACTCTCTCTAAATGTTGATAATGATCTTCTTACTTTTTTTATGAAAACTGTTAGGTCATATAGATACATCACAATGATTTTATTCTTCAATTCTCTAAACATTAAATACATTGCCCTATGAAAATTTGTTCCTTCATTAATCAATCTAAATGGAATTTATCTATATGGAAAATTACCCCAAGGTGTTGTCAAATACATTTTATATTGATATTCCCTATTAACCTCATTTTGATTGTATCCTAAAAAACCATCAAGCATCAAAATCATTTTGGTACCTATTACTGCCTGGAGAACATGATCCATGATTGACAATGGATAATAATCTTTGAGGGATGCTTGGTTAAGGTTCTTAAAATCAACATAGATTCTTGTCTCAACATTCCTCTTAGGAACTAGTACTATGCTACATACCCAAGTTAAATGGTGAATAGGAAAAATAATGCAAGCATAAAGCATTTTTTTTCACTTCAACAAGAATCGTTACTATAATTTTAGGATTATATTGTCTCAATTTTTATCTGAAAGGTTTTGTAACAGGATTTATAGGGACCATATGTTGCATTTATTTGGGATGAAAATAATTGAATTTTTCATAAAAATATGTGATTATATCAATATACTTATGGATAAGGATACCAAAATTCTATTTTTCTTTAGGTGAGCAAAATTTTCCAATATTGACAAACCTAAGATGTTTCTTTTTGCATTTTACTCTTTACAAATATATCATGTTTATCAAATAATTCTTCTAAAGAGACCAAACATTTAGTAATTTTATTTCCTTTCAACTTGATAACACCTTCATCCTATTCATCCATGATTCCCTCTTTCAATTTATAAACTAAAAATTCTCTAAGGAATCACTACCTTTAAAGTTTTTTTTAAAAAAAATGCCTACTTTCTCAAGGAAAGAGATAATCTATTGGTCATCATTAAAAACTTTCCAACTATTTGCACTATCTAGGATACTTGGTCTATATATTAATTTAATCATCTATTTTTCCTGATATCTATATTGGAGATCATCAAAGAAGCTGATACCACCAAAGTGTTAGCTTTAGAGATAAGTTCTCAAGGAATTGTATTGATAGAAAAAGCATCAAAGATATCAATGTTATCCTAGAATTTATTCCTATAATTCCTTAGACAATCATTTTTAACTTGGTATTGACCTTTTACATATTTCACAATGAGTTCAACATCACCTATATCTTTCAAATTCCTGATTACCATCTCTTGTGTTACCTACAATCTGTGTAAAAGTACTTCATAGTCATCTATATTATTGGTACAGTTAAACTATAACTTATACAAAAAAGGGAAAAAAATCTTAGATAGAGATATCAAGATTAATCCTACACCTAAACCTATTTAAAAATAACTACCATCAAATTCCATCATCCAAATGTCATTCAAATTTGATTGCATAATTTGTGTTAACTCTATATATTTTTTTATCATCAAAAGATAGTTACTAATTCTTACATATTCATACAAAATACTAGCTTCAGGATCATCAAAATTTTGTACCATGTACTTTATTTTCAATTCAGGCTCTAGACATTATTTGATTGCTTTGACCAGGATCATAGCATGTGATAAATCCAGTTAGATTTCACCTCCTAATTCTTTGAAAAATATTATACCAAAAAGAATGATGTCATCTATTGAAATATCTATGACCAACATATTTTTTTTTATTCTCTTTTGGGGGAAATATTATAAATCCACTTGTGCATCCTTAATCTATCCAATGAGAGGAACTTATTTTTCCTCCATGGAATAACAATGACCAAAGGTCTTAATACAGGTAAGGCTAAGATCATGAGAAACTTTTGTAGGCATGAAATTATATGAGGATCCTATGTAAATAATATAATTACTGACTTTGCATCCCTTTAGGAATAGGGAAATGTAAAAAGGGTAAACTTTATTGGATTTGAAAGTGGTTAAGATCATTGAGTTGACTTGATTAAAAGTAATAGGGTTAGTTAGGATTCCCTTAAAATTGGCCTTTTTAGCATTTGGATTTTACCTTTGATTAAATCAACTAATCTATCCAACTACTCTAGATATGTTCTCAAGTACTCAGCATGTGACATCTTAATCTTAGTTTTGTTAACATGATCAATTATGTCAAAAATAGGTAAATTTCAAGAATGGATCTCAATAAGTAGAGAAATATTGATATTATATGAACTACCTATTATTGGTCACTTTCTTTTTGTTTTAATTTGTGGGGTAGTTCCTCATGAGAGGATAACCTTTGGTATCTCCTCCTATGAATCATTGGATAGTTTTTTCTGATTCTAAGATCTAGTGAAAACTATAAATGATTGAATATTCATATTTCCAATACTTTCTATATATTAATATTTGTTTAAATTATATTCTAGGAATATATTTATAGAATCACCATTAGGTTCTTTAAATTAAATTCTTGAATTTTTTTAATTTTCTGATTCATTTTCATCTTCAAATTCTATGTATCTAAATATTTCCTTGGTTTCTAAGATTGTGTTCATTGGTGCATTAGTGTTTTGTTGAGGAGGGGAATCAAGTGAAAATTTTGGCTGAGTAGGTTGTAGTTTAGGATGATCTCTTTGAAAATGAACATAGTTTCTCCTTATAATATATTTGTATGGATTGGTAATTTTCTTTTGAGGTATTTGATTTTTGAGGGTTGTTATATCATTTTCCATTTTTTGCAAGAGTTTTTCTATTGAAGAATGCCCTAGAATTTGAGATTTATTATATATAGATTCTTTTTTAATTTTTCTAAACATTATCATGTCATCTTCGGCATCAATAGCCAACTCTTGGGTTGCTTCAAATTCTGCTACCCTAGATTTCCTCAATTGATAACTTACTTTAGCTAATTGATAAATGATAAAGAAGTAATTTTTTTTTTAATCTATAGGTCATATAGTAGCTGATATCTTATTTATCAGCCTATTGAATTTGGTGATAAACTATTTCATCAGATCATATACTTTTTTTTCATTTATGTAAGTTGAGAAAGCAAAGCATGGGCATCTTTGATTGGTTTAAATATATTCTCAAATTTAGTCTTCATTGTATTCCAGTTAGTAATAGATTCTAGATTCAGGTGGCAAAACAAATCTATAGCCCTATCATGTAGGTTTGATGAATATAATAATGTTAACATCTTCATGCTCTATGCCTAAAATACCACATGCAACATTGAAGGCTGCAAGGTATTCATCTAAATGTTGTTATCCATCTCCATAGAATTTTGTAAAGTTATTTCTTGACCCCTTTGAAAAGTTGTGTAATTATCCTAGAGCCAATGGACCAATCACATTTCCCCATGGCAATGCAATAGCTTAAAAACACGATCATAGAGGAATAATTATTCTTAATAAGATAACATATTAACTTGTCAAATTTCTTCCTTTAGGTTGTTTGTTTTTCTTACAGGTTGAAGAAAGACTAGTTATTCTTTTGAATTTTATTTGACTTTTGAGGCTGAAATTGAAGCTAAAATGTTCTTGTAACTAATAAAAATGGTCAACTTCACCTTTTGACTTGATTTCTATATTAAATATTTTTTTTTTAATAATTTGGAAGAAATTTATTGGCATTGAGGTGCATGTTGAAGTTGATCTCTCTAAGATATCCTTCTTTGTTTTACTCTACCTACAACTAATACTTCTACTCTCTATCCTAAAACTAATTAATCTTATTCTTCTTCTAAGATTCAAACTAATCTATGAAAATGTCTCAAACTCATCCTATTAACACAAGCAAATTTTCAAAAATATGATGAAATATATTCATGGGTTTACATTATCCAATCAAGATTAGGTTGAAGAAATGGATCTTAAGGTGCCTGAACTGTCATGAGAAAAAAACTATGGTTGTAGAAAGTCATTGATTAGCTATATAGACTTATATTCATGGCTATTTCCTTGATTTTATTCTCAAAGTAATCTCAATATTTCTCTAGGCAATGGTAACATGCGTTTCCTCTATATCTATTTCTACCCTAATAGTATTAAATTGAGTGTTGTTTGTTTTATTTTAAAAAGTGAATAATCAAAAACTTATAACCAAGTCTTCCTCTAAAGCTTTATCCCAATTCAAATGAGGTTGAAAATTTGGATTTTGAAGGCTTGAAATGGTCATAATTGAGTTTACTAATTTTGGGATGATAGAAAAACTCTTTGGGATTATCTTTATGCATTAATTCTTTCTTCTCTTTCAACACATTCTAACTCTTGATCTAGGATAGTTAAGATAACTTGAACCTGAGTTATGGATATTTTGTCAGAACTGTAAAAGATACGTCTAAGGTTTATCACAATATCTAACTAAGTAAATTGTTTTAAGTATAACTTAGGATATTGGAGTGGTCCTTGAAATGATGGTAGAGTCATATGGACTAGTATAATATGGGTGGTACAAAATTTACAAAAGTGTGTCCCACGGTGGGTGTTCAAAATTGCTGGTGTGAAATTTTTTAAGGAGGAAAAATTTATGAGTTTGCATCAACATGGGAAATAATGTCACTCTCATTTTAACAGGTGGAACTACCTTTATTGAAATCCAAAATAGGAAATCAAGAAATATTTACAAAAAATGGAATTTAAATCATGGGGTTCTGAAATACAAAAGGAGTTTTTCTAAAGGAATATGTACAGAGAGAGAGAGAGAGAGAGAGAGAGAGAGAGAGAGAGAGAGAGAGAGAGAGAGAGAGAGAGAGAGAGAGAGAGAGAGAGAGAGAGAGAGAGAGAGAGAGAGAGAGAGAAGTTTTAGGCAACAAACTTGCCAAGTTAGAAATTGAGAATAGATGAAAGTGTTGAGAGAAAATTTGAATTTTAGAATGAGAAAATCTCTCCCATTCAATGGGTTAAAAATACATAATCTTATCCTTAGAGATATGAAACATACACGAAAAAACTATTTAACTCTAATAACAAAAATTAATAGCTCTCTGTATTTTCTAATAAAAATAACAAAGAAATTGTTTCTATTCCTACAAATATTTTCACATGCATTGGAAATGTATATTACAACTCTAAATAGAAACTTTGTAATCTAATTTATTATTCTCAACAGTTTGAAATTTGTAACAATGGAAATCAAAATTAGATATGTTGAAATAAGCAAAAGACATAATTCAAAATATATTACTAACATAAAGTTTAGGAATACCTCTTTGTATTGATTTATGAAAACTAGAATGTCCGATCTCCCTTTATAATGATTTACCAAAATTATATTTGTTTTGAACCCTTATAATGAATCCCTAACTTGTATTTATAGGTTAAAATTGGTGGTTATGGTGAGAAACCACCTATTTTGCCTTTTTATAGAGTTGTAAAAACATCAACAACAAATTATAACTTGAAATGGTGCAAAAACATTTTGAGCATTTAGCACTACTTGAGAAAAACATTTGGGGTTTTTATACTACATAAAAAATCACAATATCAATTTATACAACTTTAAAAAGCAAGTTGGAAAAATTATAAAGACACTTTGTATAACTACAATGCACATTTACAAGGGGAAAAAGAGTGCAACAATACAAATTAGGTGAAAAGAAATAAAAGAAGAGAATGCATGAACACTGAAAATAATTCTTCATTTTTATTGATGTTATATTGATATTTCTTTCACTTTTAGGAAGTCATCATCTAGTCCATTTGTGTACCTGTAGGCAATGTATATTGAGTATTATAACTCTTTCATTTCCTGAATCTTTCCTTGGAGATTATTTATTTTCATATCCAAATTATTCACATTGACTTGGAATTTGTCTAACTGGTGAAGTTATTTACAATAAAATGCAAACATGGAATGGAAAATGTCATTAATTTTCTTTTTGAATTCTCTAATTACAGTCTTAATTGAAATTAGATTCATATTTTGATCTTTGTCTTTAACAGAAAGACAATTCAAATTCTTGAACTCATTTTGGATTTTCATCATTATGTCACTTCCAAGTGACTTTGGATTATTGAATTTTTGAAGACACTCTTGAAGATATTAGATTCTAAATTTAGCAGTCTAAAAAAATTTAATCTTATAAATGATTTCTTTGTTATTGATCACTCATTTTTCAATAAGGTCAATAGAAGGTAATTTTGAAAATTTGACCAACCTAAGAATGAATTCCTCTAAATTTCACTTCTCTTTAGCATATCCACTTTAATTTATCTCTAGATATTTATATTATGATTATATTTTAGAGAACATCATTACTACAATGATATTTTTTGAGGTTCCCTAATTGGTAACCTTTTCAATCCAATCCTTCACTACATTGCCCATTGGCCCACTTCTCTTAATCTCTCCAATGTTTCAGCATGAAGACTCAATAAAGTGATAGTTGCTCGAATTGGTCTAATCAGTCTTGATATATGCCATGATTCAAATCCCATTCACTTGTCCTTGTTTTGAGAAAAGCCAATGTATTATCTAAGATGATTGTTGAGGGGCCTCTAAACTTGGTTACTAACCCTTCATAGAAATCAAGGATTGAAATTTCATTGGCCTCTTTCAAAGCTATAGCCTCTACCCATCTTATGAATTAATCAGTGGTAGTCAACACCCAATTATGACTAGCACTATAAGGAGGATTGATTAGACCTATGAAATCCAAACACCATTGCATGAATGGTTGTTTAACTTGAATTGGGTGAAGAGGAAAGGTAGATAACTTTTGTTTTCCATAAAAAAGAAAAAACTTATAAAATTTTCTCACCCAAGAATGGGTGTATTTGAATAGGCTAAGCCAAAAGTAACCAGCTCTCATTATCTTGGCAGTTGTAGTTCTGGGAGTAAAATGGCCACTGACTAGCCCATCATAGAACTCAAGTAATATTTTGTCAATCTCATTGAAATTAATGCACCTCAAAATCACACCTAAAAATTATTTTTTAAATATCACTCCATCAACCAACACATAGGGAATTTATTTTAGCCTAAAGTACCTCCTCTTGGCCCTATCAAGAACTTGCGGACACTCACCAGTTTAAAGGAAATGAATTATGTCTTGTGTCTAGATCCTTGTGGCTAAGGGTAAAATTATTATAGGATCATCATGAAGTGCCAAAAAAAACATCTATTTTCTCCTTAAAATATGAATTAAGATGCTCATACAGTCTTTTTCCTTTCACTAACTTGGTTGTTTTGATCTCCACATCATACTCCATCGCTTTGGTGATCCAACCTGCCCTTTTCTCATTCAAATGTCTGATCAACAAAAAATATTTCACACCAAGATGAGGCACAAATATATGAATCTCATTATTAGATAACATATGTCTAAACTTATTTAAGCTACTTATAACTAAAAGCACTTGTTTCTCCACATATGTATATCTTGTCTCATAACTCTATACACCTTGACTAGAAAAGGAAATAGGCTATTCCATATTTTCATCATTAGTTTGAGTAAGCATGGAAAAGATTACCTATTCATTCCCAAAAGTATACAGTTTGAAATCTTTGGAGAAGTCTGGACTTACAAGAGTAGGATCTTAGGCAATGGCTTGCTTGATCTCTTCAAAACATTCCTTTCTTCTTCTTGTCCAAGTGAATGTCTCATCCTTCCTTAGCATAGAGGTTAAGGGATTGACAAGATTATAAAAATTAAGAATAAACCTCCTAATGAAATTTATCTTTCCAAAAAATCTTTGTATACCCTTCTTATGTTAAGGTAAAGACAATGCTAAGATGACACATACCCTTTCCAGATCAATGGATAGACCTGTCTTGGAGATAATGTGGCCTAAGAGTTTACCTTAATTAAAAACAAACACACACATATTTGGGTTTAGAGATATCCCAAAATTTATAAATCTCTCAAAAATATAACTTAGGTGCTTCAAATGATCATTTGCATCTTTGGAGAAAAATGTCACATCATCAAGATAAACAAGTACAATGTGATTGATTAGTCCTTGGAAATCTATATCCATTACACATTGAAAAGTAGGTCTAGAATTTTACAATCCAAATTTCATCTTCATAATGGAATATGTTCCCCATTTGGTAGTGAATTTTGTCTTGTAATGGTCACTTTCTTTTACCAAAATCTGATTGTATCTAGAATAAACATCTAGGAGAGAAAACCTCTCACTAATTTCCACCACTTGTAGAATTTGCTCCATAAAAAGGAGGGGATAATGATCTCTCAAAGAGACCCTATTCAAGTATATAAAGTCTAAACATAACCTTATCTCCCCATTATTATTTCTAAGAAGGACTAAATTGGCTAACCAAGAAGAATGATTGATAGGAAAAATAATTTTGGACTCAATCAACTTGGTGAGTTCCTTTCTCATGAGAGGCTCAATCTTTGGATTGATTGGCCTTTGTATTTTCTTGATGGATTTGGAATTTTCATCTAGCTCTATGGTATGTTGAGCTAATATTGGATCAAAAACATTCAAGTCACTATAATCCCATGCAAAAACATCATAAAACTCTTTGCATAGTTCAATGAAATTATGCTTTTCTTGACAAGTGCATACATTTTCAAGTGCAAGTAACTCGTCATTACAGATTTCCACTTTTTAGTAGTTATATTATTTGTTCTAAATGCTCACCTTCTCCTTCTTTAGCTGATCATCATCATTAAAAATTCTCTCAAGAGTGACTATACCTTTAGGGAGTTTATTAGACTTCAGCTAGACAATCTACCCTCCATATTGTTATTGAAGCTTAGAATAATTCTTTGTAGAGAAATCAACCTCTTATTTTATGAAGAGGGATATCTACCAGTTACTATCAAAAAATTTCCAATTAGTGACATTATCTGGTATAGAAGGTCTCACAATCACCTTTAGATAAGGTTGATTCTTGTCTTCTCTTATGCCTTTTGGAACATCAAATTGAGCTCCAATTGCTACTAGCCTATAAAAATGTTTGTTATCTTCTCTTAAGATAGAATTAATGTTAAATGCCTTGAATTCTTCTATAAGTTCCTAAAATTTATGCTTATAGGACTTGAGTAAGGAGTTTTTTGTGAAATTTTTCCCTCTAGCATGATTGACAACAAGTTCACTATCACCGAATACCTACAATTCTTTGAGACCTCTTTTCATTATCCACTCTAGTCCATAAATGAGGGCCTCATATTTGGATACATTACAAGACCAAGAGAAATGAAATCTAAAAGTTGAAAAATACCTCTCCTTGGAGGGTGACACAAACATGGCTCTACCACCTATCCCAATTTTATTTCTAGACCCATCAAAGAAAAGTTGCCACAAGCCATTAACATATTTATTTGACCTCATCAAATTAGGTATGAATGATTCCTTCTCATGCATAAAATATACTCCAAGACCATATTCCTCAATAAAAGTTTAAGGATCATGCACATAGTTGTCATCTCCTCATTCATCTAGGAACAAATTAGAAACTCCTTCAAGGGAAGATGATGGGGATTGGTCAATGTGAAACTCCTCTTCATCAATAATATCATGTTAACATTTGATACCTTAGGTTAGTATGGCTTTAAATGATATTTATGAATAGTTCTTGACTCTATCTTCACATTAGTGACATACTTTGTTCTAAACACCATGTAGGAACAGTTAGCCACCAAGTAACCACCAATTTTGGATGTGAAATCTCTTGATAAACAAAAGGAAAAATAAGGAGGTAAATTTTCCACCACTACATCATGAGGAATTAAACAATTAGGAAAAGCATGAATAATTAAATCCAAACCTTTCATGACCACCAAAGTCTTGGCTGGTGATCCATCCAGTTGCAAACCTCCTTTAGTCATTGGCTCATACTTGAGACCTAGCTTATCTGCTATACATTTTAGCATAATTGATGTGTTTTCTCCACTATCTATGATGAAATCATGAAAAAAAAATCACCAATAATTATATATAGATAGAAAGGATGAATCCTCTCATCTTTCTTCACCTGACCATCTATAGATTCAATTTCATTGACCAAAACCACATTGTCACTTCTAGATAAGCCAACTTGTTTACCCAATCCATGTAATTCCTTCTAGAGTATACCTTTTTACCCTAGTAATGATAGATAATCCCATAATGAGATTTTCATATGAATATTCTTCATCTAGTCCACAACATTAATGGAAGTATTACTTACCTTGGGGTTCTCTTTATGAACATTTACACCTTGTGATGTATCCTTTGAAAGTAGAGTTGTGACAGCTGGCCTAAAGTTTGAAATCCTCTAATTTTATTATTATTTAGGAGCTGAATTAGGCTCACCTACCATATAAAATAAATTATGAGTCATAATAGGTCCTTGATTCACTCCTTGAACTTCATCAACAACCCTGCTTTTGGACCTAGTGTTGGAGGCAACACTAATATTCTGATTGCTTGTATTTCTCACATAATTAATGGCATATAATTCACCATCCAAATGATGAATTAGAGTGGAATCAAAATTACCCTACCTATTCTCCATCCTATATTTCATTTTCATTCAAAAATTTTAAAATTGAGATGTTTGATCACCTTGTGTAGTCATACCTTGATTTTGCATTTCATTGGCATAAGCAACTCGTTCCTAACCATGTTTAAAAGATGGATAATTAGGTTCTTCTTAGACCAAATTATTTTGAGTGGGAACAAGGGATTTAGAATATGAAGGAACATTAGGATTATATCTTTGATAAGGCTTGACATGGGTGATTTGACCTTATCCTTGTCCATTATTTTTGAAAGGTCTTTTTGTTTGTCCAAACTGATTGCAGGATTGATATGGTATGTACCCTTGGGCATGTTGCCTTTTGAGAGAAACCAATTAATTTGTAACACTTTGAAGTAGAATTTTGAATTCTTGTATTTCATTGGTAGGGGTAATGGCAAACCTTTCTTTCCAAGGCAAAGGAGCTAAAATGGGCAATGCATTATGACTAGGAGAATGCAAATAAGGGAATAGTGGCATTAGAGGTCTAAGAGCTATCTTTCTCACTTGGACAAGACATTTCTTAGAATTTATGGATATCTCATAGTAGAAAGTAGCATGTTTCCATCCATAGATTGAATCATCATTGTAATGTAACTATTCAATGCTTTTAAGTAGTACAAAAATACATAATTTATGATTGACCTCACAAGAATTGGGATCCTATTCCATGTTTTTTGGAACCTAGTATTAAAATCCTACATGAATTCATGTGGTGCCCTCTTTATTTTAGTCAATTTCTCAGCTAGAGATAGGTGATCACTTTTTTCCCCAAACCTATTAGTCAATAGAGTTCCTAACTCATCCTATGAGCCAATATAATTTATAAGTAGGGTTCCATACCAATCCAAAAAATTTCCTTTAAAGACAAGGCCAACAACTTAATAGCTACATTTTCTTGGGTGATGTTATGAATATTACAAAAAAAAATTACATTCCTAATGTGCTCAATGGCAGTAATTAGACCATCTCCATTAAAATATGGGATACTTTTGAGGGATGCTCCTAGAATTTGATCATATTAGGCAAGATTCAAGGGAGATGCCCTAGTGAAAGTCATAAAAGGTTGTCTTTTAGCCATTTTGGAATGACCAGTATGGATGTTAGGAATATAATTATCACAAACATAGAATTTTTGAATATAAAATCTCTTTTATAAGGATGAGAACTTACAAATCTATACCTTTTGGTAGAATATGGAGGCAATTCCACAAAATCAAAGGGTATACCTTTAGCATCAGACCTAATGGTCACCTTTGGCATGGAAATAAGGACTAATCATCAACCAAAGACTTGAATTATTTAGTGGAGTCATTAGGTATTGAATGTAGATGTTGCTTTCAATATTCAACAATACCAAGACCAACACCAATCTTGAATAATCTGGTAGGACTGAGATGTCCCACTAGGCATGCCAAAAACTGTTGATGCTTGAATTTGCACCCTTGAAGAAATTCTCAGCTATATTCATTAAAGAAACAAAATGGAATCATCTCTGTTTCTATGGGTGACAATTCTATTGAGATAAATCTCTAGATTAGGGGCTAGCTCCCTTTGATGCACCTTTTAGGCTCTCCCTAATCTATCAACTATGTATGAAAAATAGAGAAAGAAAATAACTAAGAAGACAAGTGGTGATTCATTAATATTAAATATCCTCTCACTTGACTAAAATTTCTACTTAAAGACTAATAAAGTTTCTTCACACAAACTCATAACTCTCTATGCATTATCACATCAGTGTTTCACATGTTAGATTCAACAAGGTATTTGACATTTATGAGAGTAATAGATAATTATAGGAAAGAATATAGTGTTAAACCACTTCTAAAAGGTCTTTAAAATTATGAAAGAATACTAATAAGGACTTATAACAATAATTTTCTATACATTGGTAGGCAATTGAGGATAATAGGTTAGGAAAGATAACCTTCACTAAACAAGAATGACACAATTTGAACCAATATATAATAATACAACATGTGAGTGGAAAATGACTTGTATTATTTATTCAAGAGTTAATAGTACAAATTTGGCTAGAGTTTCACTATAACCAATGGAGGCTCCAAATGAATAGAAAGAATACCTATATATAGTTTTTTGGAAGGGAGGTCGAGTGAATGAAAATGCAAACAATAATCAAACTTGTGTCAACTAGGAATATGAATAATTACTATCATTATATAAGATACTTTTGATGGTTATACTAGTAGAATCAATATGTATGAAACTATGTTTTGCTATAACTAGGCTCAGCTATTGGAAATTTGTTTTAACATTAATAGTGCTTTGTTGGCTCATTAAGATGTGAAATGATGTGTAACAACTTGAACTATCAAATACCTATTTTTTCATACTATGCACAACTATTCAAGATCTCACCATTTGTAATCTTTTCATTTGTCTTCAATTTCCATCTCTCTTGTTTGTAACTCTAAAGGTTATTCCTTGTATCTTGAAATTGATGTTCTACAAGCTGTCACTCTTTGGGTATTTTCTTTGTATTTATTGTTCTCAGCACTTGACTTTGGACTTTTTGTTTTTATAATTTTTTGGATAATTTTTATAAAATAATTATTTTAGACTCTTCTTCCTTTCCTCTTATATTTTCCTTAGATAAAATGTCTGAAGGAATTCTTTCTTTTGGATTTGAGACTTTTCCTTTATGCATTTATTCCTTTGGCTTTGTGAAAATTCCCTTTATGAAAATTCCCTTCTACTTTTTTCCAATGGTTGACATCTTCCCCAAAATAATCCTTCAAACTTTCTATTTGGCCATTTTGAAAGGAACATATCCTTCAGAAGAAATGTAAATGACCCCTTCGACTAGAAAATGGCCTTTGGGAAAATGCAAGGGTCCTTTAAAATTTTTGTCACCTACCCTTCAAAAATAATGAAAAGGTCCTTTTAAACTTTAAAGAGTCCTTCAGCTTCAACTCCTCTGGGTTTTTTGTAAGGGATAATTTCTATGGTATTTTTATAAAGTTCCCTTTATAAAAATGAAAATGTCATTTGGCTTGTTGAAAAATGTCCCTTTAGACTTTTGTCTTGGCCCTTTTTTACTGACAATTTTCTTGTAAGAATTCATCCCTTCAATTTTCTAAAATAATTCATTGCTTGGTATTTTCTCTTATTTTAGAATTTCTTCTTTGGTCACTTCTCCTCCTAGACAATTTATTTGAAACTATTCATCCCTTAGACTTTTCAAAATGTGCCTTCAGACTTCCTACCATAAACCCTTCAACATTATTGAAAAGTACACTTGTCCTTATGAAACTTTGTGAAATGTCCCTTTGAAAAATGGAAAACTGCCCTTTGGATTCTCAGAATTGTCCACTTGTCCTTCAAACTTCTTGAAATGGTCCTTCAGGATTTTTCAAGTGACCCTTCTAAAAGGAAAAAATACCCTTTGGGAACTTTGAAACAAAGCAAAGTGTCTTTCAAAAAAATTAAAGTGTCCCTTCGAAATAATTCTACTAAATGAAAAAATATAAGAAATAACACTTAGCAAAGGACCAAAGCAAACATTCTAAAAATATAATGCAAAGGACTTATCTAAAAAACAAAATAACAAATCTATCACAAGGAAAACACTTAGTTTTTTTACATGTAAAAGACATAGCTTTGTATAAGAACACTTCTTTTGAATAAAACCTACATACTAGTTTTGGACAAAGGTATAATCTCAAATGTTTTCTTAAAAAAAGGGGTGCCCAATTTGGGCTTGAAGAGCCAAAATTTGGTCAACATTTACCAATGCTCTTTTTCCTATGTTAAAATATAGGGTTTGGACTCTCTCTCCATGTACATTGGAAGAGGCCATTGGCCAAACCAAGTTTCAAGATTTCCTTATGTGTCAATTCTATCCATCCCAACCTTTCATGGGTATTTACCTGTTAATCAAGAATAAGAATAATCATGCTAAAAATTATGGTGTCATTGACTCTTATGATACCATTCACACCATTCAAGCTATTGTTCCCAACCAAACTTCAAAACAAGATTCCCCTCCCAACCACATCACTAATCTTCATTTATTTTCAACCAATAACATCAATATTCATAAACCTTTATCCTTAGTGGAATTAACAAAATGTATACCAAGGCCTCTTCTATGAGAACTTGATGCCACTTGACCCATGAAATATTGGTATGATCCTAATAAATTTTGTTGGTTTCATGCTAGTTGGGGTAATTCTCATGAAATTTGTAGCCAGCTTCATAATCTGGCTATGAATTTCCTTCTTGGTTCCAATTTTGACCATGATTCTCCCATTAAAAAACATCAATAAGCCTATGACATTGCCTTCAAATCCCATGAAACATAAACTAAATCTCAAGCTTTGAACTAGGATACTTTTGATTTAGCCATCTATAAAGATCCTCTTCCAAATCACCAAGATAACCAAGACAATCCTACCCCTTTTACCAATAATGTCGACAGTCTTCTTGACCCAACTCCTAAAGATAATTTGGAAAATATTACTAATATGTGAAGTGTGGTTACTTTAATTAATCCTCATTCCATCCACACTCCTCAATTACCTTTCACATTTAGTGTTATCCAAGACCCTTCTCCAACACACTTAATAGAGTTGAGGCAAGAAAAAATTATATATTTTTATGAACCAATTCAAACACTTCCCTTAGGTAACACTTCTCATACCATTTATACTAGTCTTATAACCTCTTTACCTATCACTAATGATACTCAAACTTCTATTAACACTTATACTAATCTATCTCAAACTAAACCTACATCAACTAACCCATCTTTTCAAGCTAATCAACAAATTTATCTTCCAATTAAAACTACCACATCTTATCAACATAAATTCACATGCACTTTGGCTCCTGATTCTAAGGATGTCCTTCAACACTATGCTCCTTTTTCCAATAGTCCCATTATGTGTTATGATGAATGTGATCTTATCACAGAACTCACTAATCCCCCATTTCAAATCCCATTTCTTGAACTTATGCAAACCTTTCCACATAATTATAATCATCTTATGTAGCTATTATTTGAAATGAACATCCCCCATCCTCGCTTATTATGATGTAAATCCACCTTATCTAGATCATAATATATCATTTTACAATAATGCAAATAAATGTCCATCTATGTTGATGAAATGAATAACACTTCTCTCTCCCTCAAATTGTCCATTGCTTCTATGATCCTTGATGATATTCTACTTCATGCAGATGATCCTTCTCTTTTTATTATTATTATTATCTAAATTGGTGATATCCAATTCAATCATGATTTTCTTGATGAGGGTTATGGCACTTATGTTGTCTCTCTTAATTTTATCTAAACCCTTGGATATTTTGAATGTAATCTTAAATCCATATGCAACACATGTCAAGGCTATGACCAAATACAAATGCCTCGCTTAGGCTGTGTGTGGATCCCCATTACCATCCTACCTACCACCATTAACTTAAAGGTGAAGATATTCAATTTTCATCTATCCTATAACATTTTTCTTAGTAGGCCATGATATCATTGCATGAGACCAGTTACCTCTTCTGCTTACCAATGTGTTAAATTTCCTCACAATGGAGCCATCTATAGGATTTAAGGTGACACTAATCCTTGGAATTTCTAATAATTCCAAGACCATGATGTATTCAATATTTCCTACCCTTTAACCCTTTCTAAGAATTCCATTTCATGAATCTCAATTATTTAACTTTCTTATAAATTCCACCCAAGGTTACAATGGTCACCTTTAAATCATTGGTAATATACCCCCTAACCTCATAGATTTTGATGATGATGATCTTGAGGAGAACAATCTCAATATTAAAACCTTGAATCTCTCACCTCATCTCTTCTCTCAACTTACTCCTTATTTGAAACTTCATTCTTGTCAACCACCTTATGATGATATACCCATTGTCTTAATTGAGACCCAACCTTCCATTCATCACACCTCATCAGATGACAAGACCATCTCCACCTATGCAATTGATCTTCATACACCTAATTATTATGATGGATATACCTTATATGATACATTCTTAGGAGGTATTTTTTAGGCCCAAGATGCTGAGATTATTCATTATTATTCCTCTTTACTTTAGTATTTAAGTATATATTCTAGTATTATATCCTATATCATTCCTGATTTTAGCATTTTTACTCTTGATCATAGTGTAAATATGGTATGAACACCTCCAATTTTTAAAGAATCTCATACGAGTATGCTTGTGTATCATGTTATGACTAGTCCCTATCAATTTACTAGATATCAAGACCCCACTAGCTGACTTATCCTTAAAATGCTTTTGATTATCTTTTAGTCTTATATGCATCCATCCCCTCCCTCAACATAGCCCAGTTTAGATCATATTCCCACTGCCTCTATAGTTTATTCTCATCCTATTTCATATCCTATTTCTCCTTCAATTGAGCCTTGCATAGTCTCTCCACCAGCCCCACCTTCTCTTGGTGATGGGTTGCTCCCTTTACCATAACTTGTTCTTTTACCCACTAAAGGGGTCAATCAACCATATTCTGATATTTATAAATTTATTGATCATTGGACTATAGAATTTTTATTATACCAATCTTTGTTAGCTTCCATTTTCACTATTCCTATGAATACACCTACCAAGTCTACTAAAAAATGTATCTATTGCTTCCACGACATAGATAATCATTCATCCACACATTATCATAACGTGCATCAATTTATTAACACCTTGTTTCCCATGACTCCTCTTCCCATAGACAAGGTTATATCTCCTCTAAAATTATTACTTGAATATCTTCCCAAATATGGAGAGGTATGTTGTCTCTAGTACTTGTGGTATGCATCATACTGATCTTTGACACATCCTTTAGTAGCATCTCAAGGATCACCTCATGAACATTTTTGTACCTACTACCCTTCTTACCATAGGTCACCCTCATAATAAGTCTCCCACTTATTCCCCCATGGATCCACCTCCTATGGTTCCATCTCCATCTATGAGTCCTTCACTGATGGACCTTCCCTCACCCATGGATCCCTCACCACTAGTGACCCCTTCCTCGATGGCACATTCCCCATTAGTGACCCTTTCATCTCCCATAGAATACACTCCCCTATATTATCCTAATCATCCCCTAGATTATATCCCTCATTAGCATGATCTTTAATCATTATTACATTTTTTGTTGAGGAGATTTGATGTGAAGTACTTCCTCAACCTTCCCTGAAGATTGATGAGACTTTAGTTTCAATACAAATTAAGATTCATAGAGAATTATCAGATTTTATGTTTAATGTGTGTGGATAAATATGTCATTACTTATAAACACAATCATGGTGATCTTACATTTATTTCTTCATTCATAATGGATGTGTGCTCCAACTTTGCATTTATCTATTTTATATCATTTGACATTGTGTAAAATTCTTATCTATCTTACATGATGACTTTTCTTTTGCATTGCATGTTGCTTATGATGTCATTATTTTTTCTTATGAATTATTTTTCATAAATTACATACTTTTTCTTTTTGAGTTCATTTCTTATGATTATTTTGTTCTTTTTTAATGATTTTTTGGTATCTTATCTCTACAAACATGGATAATTGTTATTGTGCCTTAGCTATACAAATATTTCTCCCTCTAATCATTCCCCATTTACCATGTGATCATTTAGCAAATAATTCATCTCATTACAATCTCCTCTTACTAGTCCACTTTGGATCTCCCCTTCTTCCACTTTATTCCATTTTGAAAACTAAGCATACACATGGTTGAGACCTGAGATAACATGATGATTCAAAGTTAAGATTAAGTGTTCTACTCAGTCACATCTTTGGATACTTATCTTCCTTTATCCAAATCCTAAATCTCATTCATGTGTATCACTCTATCTCTCATGATTAATCATTCTAATTTTGTATGAAGGAGGAATATTAAAATCCATAAACATTCAAAAGGAAAATCATTTAATAGAAGGCAATGATCTAAAAGTCAAAATTTAAATCACACTAAAAGATGTGATTTAGATCACATCTCATTTCTTTAATCAAAGATCAAAATCCACAATTGACCTCATGATAGAGTCAAGGTCCATTGGGGTACGGTAGGCTAGTAGATTAGAAAAGGACAATAAAAAAGTCTTTTAGTGGTACCTAATTTATCATGCAAGTACCTAATATTCATAGTACATCAATGGATCTTTAAGGGGTCCTAGGGAATGGGGAAGACATTGTGACAAGGTAGATCTATTTTTATTTTTTTGTTTAAAACTTATAACATGAGTTAATATTAGTCCCACACTTATTTGCCTACATAGCTTTGTGCATATAATAAACATGTATCCTTTGTATATTGATGGTCACTAGTCACTTAGTGTATTATCATGTCCTTAGTATACCTCATATATCCTAAGGTATTCTCATTAGATGCCTACATTATACTTCTTATATTCCCTTTTTCAATCCCTACAATCCTAATCTTTCCCCTTGAGAAATATTGTTTTATTCATTGATCACTCCCCTAGGGATTCCATTTGTTGGGTGTAGTGTAATACCATATATAGGACTTGGCCTTCCTCATAAATTACCAAAATTTTCACATTACCATTCTAAACATCCCATTGTACCATATTTTTTGCTTTCTCCTCATTGGTGTTCCCTTTGTGAGTTGTAGTGTATGACCATGAATAGGACCTAGCTTTCCTCACAAAATTTTCCAATATCCAAGTTACAATGAAATTTCATGTGTCAAATATGAGATAAGATGTGATTGATTATGAGTTACACATCATTGACATGCTTTCCATATTGATTTAGTATGTTTTATGCTTACTTCATTAATCGTTCATTTTTATCTTCTTATTTTCTTATTGGATGTAAGAATTTAACCACTTTTCTTAAGTTGTTCATACTTCCCAACATGAATTAGTGTAATTAATCTAAGTTTTATATTTCCCAACATGATTTAGTATGATTGATTGTCTTAATTGATTTGTTTTAATACCATTAATATTTAACATGATTTTTATTTTATTACTTATTTTCATACTTCCTAATGTGATTTAGTGTGATTTTACTTGTTTTAATTTGGTGCCAATATTTTTCATGGTTTAAAAACATTTTGCCCTCTTGTTTACCATATTTTTGGTTTATTATACTTAGTCATATGTTATTATTACACATTTTCCATTGTGATATAATGTGTAATGCATTTATTTTTGATTAATTATATTTTTCCAAGTCTTTTTGCCTATTTATTTTTAACCATGCATTTGTACTACATAATTCTAGAAATAAAAACACCACACATATTTCCTATAGTATATAGAATAAAAAAAACACATGTGCTAGAAAGAAATATATCTATGCATCTACAACCACAACCATAAAATAACCCATTAGATCAACATCCAACTGTCAAAACATAATAGCTCTATATACCATGTGGTTTAAATACAAAAAGTATAAATATACATCATTTTGGATCTATGGCTAGGCTCCAACATGTTTATCTCAAAATGTCCCCTCTAAATAGTGCATTGTAATGAGGTTATCTAAGATTTAAAACCTACTACTTGTTCTTATAGGTTGGCTACCTAGGCATGTACCTATCCCAACTAGATAGTGGTAGGCATATGCATAGCTCTCTCCTAAGCTAAGGCATGTAGAGCCTACACCTCTCCTAATCCTACCCCTATCAGTGGATATAACCCATCTTTGTGTGGCTATAGCTACCTCATGGCCTCCACTATTAGTCTAACCAACATACTTGAGCTAGGACAGATGGTACCATAGGATCATTCTCACTAGGTCTCTTAGAGATATATTTTTATCAAAATAGTAAATAATAATAAATGAATTATTTTTCACTCTATTTATATTTACTATTCAAAATTATTTACCCTTCAAATATTTAACATTAGATTTCTTGTTTTGATCATATCTTTGTTTCTACTAACTCTTTTTCCAAGTTGTAAAGTGTTATGGAATCTTATCATCATAAATATTTCTTTCCACTATTATATGCATATGTTACAAATATATTTTTCACTAATCTCTATAGGTTGGACTAATTTTCCTCATATTGGATGCCTTCACATCTCTCACATCTCTTCTTTATCTACAACACTAAGGGAAGTAAATGTATGTGTTTTTCAATTCTATTTATTTATCTTATTTTCTCCTTACTATATTTTACTTAGCATCAGTGTTATACGTCATGTTCTTTTTTCTAAGCACCATACCATATTTCATTTACATGAAACATGTTGAAATTCTAGTGGGGCATATGTATACACATAATATTTTCAAACTTTTATCAATTATTGATGTTATTTATCTTGTAATAACCCATCGATTATCAATCTCTCTAATTGTACACCCTTAGGGGTGCTTGAGGAAATGGTTGGGTAGATCATTGATCGTTCATAGGATTTTTGTCCCTTTTTCCACTTGATATCTACACACTTTTCTCTTAACAACCATTCCCCTAAGCTTGGCCTCCTCTTTTGCATAATTGTATATTCATTTACCACCTTCATTTCCTTTTTTCCCAACCCAAAACCCTTTTTTAATAGTTTACATGACTATGTTGACTGTGTTGACCTTCTATTCCTACTGACCCAACTTATTAAGGGTCTAGGTCAGCCCCTGGCTGACCTAGGTCATGACTTAGTGCATTTTTGTCAATTATGATACTAGGTCATCTAGGTCAACCTTATCAGCTACAAATTTCAAAAGGGTTTAGGTTTATATCATCCTATATAAATATAATCATTTCACCATTTATAATAGAAGAGAAGAAGAATTAAGATATATTTAACATCTACTTATCCACCATTCTACTTGAGGAGTAATCTTAGGGTTTCATACTTTCTTTGGAGATACGGATCTTATCTTGTGGAAAAGTCTTTTAGATGCATTGATAGGTTATGTATCCTAGAGATAATTTATCCTTATCATCCTTACATACCAAAACAACCTATTTCAAATCACTTTGGCCATTTGAGAGATTAAGGCTTGGTGGGTTCATCTTCAAAGGTAAGTATTCCTAACTTTGTTCCTCCTTCGTAAGAGTAGATAAATATACATCTACGCTTATCTTCCATACATTAGGATTATATATACATTGACATTAGTATATGTATTCTATGTATTTTTTTTTCCTTATTACCCCAAATTTATACCATAAAATTTGGTGATCACTAGATTAGATTTTACTTTACTTGTTATTAGTTTAGCGAATATAAAAACATAGGACCTAGTTAGGGTTATTGCATAGTTTTGCTTGACTGGAGTCTTTAGAAACCTCCATAGTGATATTATTATGGTAAGAGATCCCTTGATTATGTCTATAAGATCCATCTTGGTCATGATCCCAATTATCTAAAGTATCTCACTGGGGATGTAGTATATCTAATTATTTTTTAGAAATAATCAATCCTTTTGATGAGTGTAAACATCCTCCATACAATAAAAATTCCACTTCACCCTCCCTGCATCACTCTCTTTCATAAAGGCTATGAAAAAACCTTATTTAAAGGGTTTAAATAATCAAAATAAATAATCAATAAATATGATGATGACATTAATAGAGTCCCCAAAAATAATATGACCTTAACAGAAAAATTGTCTAGAATAGGTATGGGCTAGAAATCAAAATGGGTCAAAATTATGCATCTTGTAATCCTCCATTGATTTTATATGCCCCAAAAAATTTATAAATAAAAATATATAAGAGAAAGATAAATAATTTATCCACTAGTGAAAACCATTTTATGGCACCTTAAACAAGTACCATGATGAAAACTAGATTTATGGCATCATGTGTAAGTAATTCATTATTTAAAAGTACCTCAGCACTTAGGGGAAACTCCATCCACAATCAGATCCATTCCATTAAATCCATATTGGCCGTATAAATATTCATAAAAATGTACATATTTATTCATCTTTGTCCATATTATCATATCCATCTTTATATGTTAACCTTGCTAAGGACATGGAAGAGGTTTTGAGCCCTATATTGGGAAACATCTTGGCATATCCCAAGAATGGTGTTTTGATGCTTAGATACTTGGTTCTCACATGAAATGTTCCTTGGAAATCCCTAATACATTACTCATTGTCCCTTATCATTCAACATCATATTGAATCCCTTCCATTTATAATTCATCCCACATTGCTTTTCACATCCCAGTGCTTAAACATGGTTCCCCTTTGCTAGTGACCCTTTTTATATACTTATTCCAAAAATAAAAAACATTTAACATCCTTCAAAAATTTATTTTAATATAATCACATTATTCTTTAATCATTATTCTATCCTTCTAGTCTTCATTCTTTCATCACATTGAGCATCCTTGTGTGCTCAGTTATTTTTATAGCTTCTTCATTATTTGAAAATTTGTTATACCATTAGCATAAACATTTGCTTCAGCTTATCAACTTATTATCATCCATAAATTTTATTGTATCATACTTAACCTATGAAATAGGTTAAATCCTTTATATATGCTTGAAAATAAATCAATCTATTAGTTAATCAATATGCCCTGCTTAGGATAAATAAGTCATTCAATCCTTCATCTAATTCCATATCATAGCTTTTACCCTATTTAGGTCAAGTTACAATATGAAAATTATTATTTTGGGATGCATCCTTTCAAATTTCACCTTGTTTGGTGAAAATAATTTTATCATTCATCAAAAATAAATGCATGCAAGCATTAGCTCAAGTGGGTTAATCTCATCCACAGGTGAATTTATTCCTAATTATTATCATCCATTACACTCGATTTATGAGATAACTACATTGGCCTGAGGTCTACATAGACTATGTAGGAACACTTATATACAAGGGGTATCTAGGGTCAAATTGGCCACCATCATTTCCATTTTCATCATTATTAATTTTACCACACTCTCACCATTTGCTGACATAATTCTACCATGCTCTCAACATTTCATGAGATAATTATATTATGCTCTCATTATTTTACTATCCAATTTTAATACATTCTCATAGTTTTACATGCCAGTTAAACATAGATGCAGTTGCAAATCTCAAAGAGATATAAATCCCCAAAACATCCAAAAATATTAAAAATTTCAAACATCTAAAAAATGAAAAACAAAAACTCTAGAAAATCACAAAACACTGATATAAAAACATAAACTAAATATTTGTCTTGTTCTAAATCTGATAAAAATCCTTAATCAAATCATTCCAGCAAGTCATCAATCCAAGATTTTAGCTTTCACCCTATTTGTGGTAAATTAAAGTGTACATCTTATTTTTGGTTATTTTATTCCCAATCCATCCCTATGCATGTGTCATTTCTCAGGGGCATCATTTATATATATATATATATATATATATATATATATATATATATATATATATATATATATATATATATATATATATATATATGATTGATCCTTCACATGTCAATTTTTACTTGGTTAATGTAAAGATGTTTTATGTTACATTTGTTTTAAAGTGTAAGTGTGTGTGTGTGTGTGTGTGTGTGTGTGTGTGTGTGTGTGTGTGTGTGTGTGTTTTCTTATTTTCTTATTTGTTTTCTTTTCTTGTTGTGCCTTGACTCAATATATTTTAATCCATAGTGTCATCATGGTTTTTATATATCATGGTACTCCCTATCATGCAATTTTAATTGAGTTCATCCATCAACATATGTTAATAATGTCATCATGATTATTACATATCATGGTTCATTAATTTAATTTGTATGTTAGATCAGGAGTTATTCCTTACACACATTTTAGCTAGGTCATAATGGAATTTTATATCATGTGAATATTATCATGTGTAATATCAAAAATCAAACTAAAACAATTTGGTGAAAACATCCTAAAATGATAGTATATCCCTTTGTACACTCTATCCATTACATAAATCCAATCATGTTGTCCATTTTTGAATTAATTAGATTCTCATCTTTCATAATTTATTCATTTTATTCCTACTCTTTTAGATAACTACATTGGCCTGAGGTCCTTCAAGCTATGTAAGAATCATTTAGTTACACAACATTTTTTAAGTTATCTCAACCATTCTTCCACTAAGTAATCATGATTCTTTCATTAATTTGTCACTACCATAAATATTCTTGTTATTATTTTTAACATCCATTTCTTCTTAACAATTATTCATGTATAAAAATCATCCCCACATGCCCTCTTTAGGGGGTGCCATTAATTAAGGAAGATCCAAGGTCTTCTAATCATCCTTATTTTATGACTTTTAATGATATGAGTAATCCTTGTTCATCATTTTCCTCTCTACTTGGGAGAACTACATTAGCCTAAGGTCTGAAGGACTCTATAGGTAATGTTTAGTTATATGGAATTTTTGAGGTTAGCTCATCCACCATTGCCATTATATATTTTAATCACATTAATCCTTAATTATGTTTGGCCTATCAGTCTTTTATAATCACCCATTTAACCTGTCAATCTCTTCTAAAAATGATTGATACTCATCATGTCTTTTTGCATTCTTGTCCACCCATCCTTTGCTTCCCCCATTTTTTATTAACTCCTTTCACATATTCCATCCCATTCTCATCTCTAAATCCACCATCTTATCTACTTTGTTATTTATTTCCTTGTTTGCCATCACTATTACTATTTCTTCACTCTCATGTCATCTAATTTGCAACCTCTCTCTATTTATTTTCTTGGCCATGTCTCTTCATTCCATGTTTTTCCTTCTCTTACATCATCGTCACTATCCCATGTTTTATTTTTACTACCTTTTTATCTTCCTCATCACTTTCACCTTAGTCCACATTCCCCATTGTGCCATTCATCTACATAAAAATTAACAAACCCTCACATCAACTTTGGATTCCCCAATCCTCTTATCTTTTTACAACCATCCTTTTAACCTCATCTTCTACTTTTTATTTCATTATAATTATTCATTTCATTTCATTTTAATCATATCATCCATAAATTCCATTTTATTCTTTGTTTATTATGTTACATCCCTATTCTCTTACCTAAACTGATTCATATATTTATCTATGGATTAATATTATAGTTAATTTATTTTTTTACTTTTTAACTAAATTATAAGTCATATGTTGTTATGAGATAGATGTATGTTACCTATATTTCATGAATTCATTATTATGAGATGGAGAATTATAAATTTTGTACAAAATAATTATGTTACTTATTGTTATAACATTATTTTATGATTTAAATCATGATGTCATTGACTAACTACCTTCTTGTCATGAGTGTGATGTAGGAGAGTCCATCCCTTAGAATGTGATGGAGGAAGAGCATAATCAGAGAGGGTGGTGTAGATGTATATAGTGAAGGATGACAAAGGGGTTTTTTAAGGCCCATATACACACCAAAATAGGTTTATAAAATATATATATATATATATATTTTGTTTGGATTGATAGAGTTATTATGTTTTGAAAGTAAATTGCATATATTAGAACTTGTGTGTTTTAAATGTCAACACAATTATATGGGATAAATATTGTAGGAGGTTGTAATTTTTATTTATACGTATACTTAGTGCTTAATAAAATAATATGTTTATATAATATTATTCTATTCATGTTTGTGTATGAATATGGAAATGTAAATCTTATAGATAACATTTTATTGCTATTTTATATATACTAGTTAATGTCTTAATAATGTTTTAGAACGTTAAGCGTAATAAGTTTGATATTTAAGAATATCAATATATGACAAGATATTATGAAGATGTATATAGCCTATATACAATAGTAAACAATGCAAAAAATCAGATAAACATAATTTAATACTTGTTTGGTCTATTATAAAGGGATAATTATCTTTATTTTATATTTTGGGGGTTTGAATTTCCTAAAACTCTACCGTACAATCTAAATCTAGTATTGATTTAAATGCATGGACTACGTGGAGATTTATAAGTGTTAGTTATTATGACAATAGTAGAATTATTAAATGATTTACTCTAGTTTAAAATGTATTTGGAATGCAAAGTTGGAATTGAGTAACGAATTAATCATTAAGGAATTAAAAGAAGGCTCGATATATTAATTACAACTTTTTATGGTTTATTAACCAAGATATTAATGAGTTAAGTATAAAATGGTGGATTATGCATGAACTACTAACTGAAAACTAGTAGATATATGTGAATTTTAATTGATTTAGGATTGACATAGAAATTTGGATAAGAGGTAAGCCATAGAAAAGATAAGACATAGCTGAGGAGATGAGGAAATGAGTAGAGAAATAATAAAATGATTTTTTGGTTTCAATTTGGTAACTTTGAAAAGGTTGGTGATGTTATTTTATTTGTATCAATTGAAGAAAAAAATTATGTTAATAAATTTATCAGTTAGGGTTTGAAATGATATAAATTTAAATAAAAGGTATAGGTTTAACCATATGGATGGCTCGGTGATCTACATAAATAACCCTATACACTCTAAGTTCCTTACAAATGTAAATAAAAACTATGTTCATTCACTAGGGTTTAAATTATTTAACTTTCTATGAAAAACATATAAAACCCAGGTAGATAGTTGATAAATATATGGATTGTGTTGTTAAAATACATAGAATCTAATAAACACAAATCTAGAAGAGAGTTAATGAAAAAAACATAACATAATGAGCCCAGATCAATTAAACACAACACATGTAATTATCTTGAGAAAAACCTCGGAGAGGTAAAAAACCCAGTAAAGTGATATTCAATATTGAGAAATAATAATAACCCCAGTATATCAAATCTTCTTCATCTCACTTCTCACATAAATTCTTCGCAATTTTTTCTTAGACAAATATTTTCCACAAGCAAGAATACTTAATTTTATTTTATTTTGTGTTCAATGTAATTACAATAGGGGTAAAACCCTATTTATAATGATTCAGAAGGGGATATGACCATTATAAAAATAACAGGTCCATCCACCCCGATAAATCTAATTAATAAACATTTGGTAAATATTAAATAACTATAATAAGATTATTTATTTTCTTAAAGTTTACACCTCGAATAAATAAATAATATATTATTATTTATTTAATTACTTACCAAAGTAAGGCAAGGGTTAATAATAACTACTTATACATTAATTTCTATAACACTCCTCCTTAATGTTAAGTGTGGATAAAATCCATAGTCAACATAAAGGAATTATAGTATGTGAAAAATATGAAGGATTTAAAAATCTTCATCATGCAAAAAATCACCTTTTGACACAAAACGAATTATAATCCATATACTACTAGTAAGTAATTTTAATCTAGCATGATTTTGAGATTACATCTCATTATTTCTTATGAATAATCACTAAGAATATTTGGAGCCTTTTATAATATAAGAACCTCCATTGCAAATTAGGATTTTTAATGTATTGGGGTACAAAATTAAAACTTTTACATGGAGTTTACTCAAATCACATAACTTATACATGAGGTTTACAATGTTTTACAATGATAAAAAGTAAAGAGAAGAATAAGAAGAAACACATGGCTATTAGGAAGTGGAATTGTCATGCACACTCCCCCTTAATGGCAACTCCAAGAGGCCCAACATTGTACGAAATTGATAAAACTTGGTATCACCAAATGGTTTTCTGAATATATCTACCACTTGTCCATTTGGAGATCAATATCACCATTGAAGACTTTATCTTAGATAAAATGCATAATAATTTCAATATTTTTAGTTATTTGGTATTGCACTAGATTTTTTACCAGAGCTATACAAATTTAGTTATCACAATGAAGAATGGTACTATGAGAAACATCAAAATGAAGCTCTTCCAATAGTCTTCATAACCAAATGGATTATTTAGTAGCTTTTATAGTAATTATATTCTCATCTTCTATATAAGAGAGAGAGACAATAGGTTTCTTCTTTCTTCTCCAAGTGATAACACCTGCACCAAACTTAAACACATATCCAGAAGTATATTTGTGATGTAAAGTATCACCAACATGGATAACATCATAATAACCATATAGTTTAGTATTATCAATGGAATAATAAAATAAACCATAATTAATTATTCCTTTGATATAATGAATAATATATTTAGATAATTTCTAATGATAAAAATAAGTATCCTATATAAATCTAGAAGCAACACTAACAATATAAGAAATATCAAGCTTAGTAATGGTTAGATAAATCAAACTTTCAATAAATTATCTATACAAAATAGGGTTAACTTTTTTATATGCAAGTTTAGGATCAATTTTAATACCAACTTCAATAGGAGTAGTGGTATATTTACAATCAAGCATGTTAAACATAACACAAAGATTATCCTAAAATATATCCATTTCTAAAAAAATTATGTACAATGATTAAACCAACCATTTGAAACATTTGACTTAGTGTATCCTTATATTTATGAAGCAAATTAGTTAGATCACCAATAATAAATAAATCATCAATATATAATATAATAATAATCAAATGACCATTTTTAACTTTAACAAAGAGATCATTATCTGAATAGTAATTAGAAAAACCTATTTCTTTGAAAAAATAATTAATCCTAGAATATCAAGATTGAGGATCTTATTTTAAATAATATAAATATTTTTTGAACTTGCATACAAAATGTTCTCTATTAAGATTAATGAAATCTTTAGGCTGAGTCATATAGATTTCTTCTTCTAAATCACCATTTAATAATGCATTCTTGACATCTATTTGGTGGATAACCCAATCATTTTGGGTTGAAATAGTAATAATAAGTCTAACAATAATCATTTTTACTATAGGAGTAAAGGTTTTAACACATTCAATCTTAGCTTTTTGACTAAACTTATGAGCATCTAATCTAGCTTTAAATTTATCAATTTTACCAATTTAATTATATTTTATTTTATAAATCCACTTACAACTAATATTATGTGTTTTAGTTGAAGGAGGGACAAGATCCCAAGACTACTTTTTAATTAAGGTATTATATTAAGCTTCCATAGCAGCATTCCACCTATCATATTGAGTGGCTTCATCAAAATATTAAGGTTCACATTCATACATAGTCATTAGAGCATGATAAGAATGTCAAATTCTAATTAATTTATTAAGATTATTAACATTATAAGATTGAATTAGGGATTATACCCATTTAGTTATTTTAGATTGAACATGAAACTCAGGGGGTTCCTCAAACTCTATGTTATCCATAACTAGATCAAATTCCTCAATGACATCCATTTCATCACAAGGAGAAACATTAGAGTTAGGCTCATCAATAGAAGAACACTGAGGAGGATCTATAGAGGGCTCACAAGATGATTTTTAAAAAAAAATTAACATTCCTATTATCAATAGTTTGTAATTTAGAGGGATCATACACTCTTAAACCTTTTGTCTTACCTCCATATCCTATAAAAATGCACAAATAAAAAGTGGGGTTGAGCTTCTTCCTCTTAACTTTAGGGACAAAGATAAAAGCAATGCAACCAAACATCCTAAGATGAGCCACATTAGGTTTTTTTTAGTCCATATTTATTAAGGGGTAGAAAGATGCAAGGTTTTATTAGGAACTCTATTCAAAAAATGAATAACAGTGTTCATGGATTTGGCCTATAAGAACTTAGGAACATTTATAGATTACAACATTATTCTATTTATTTCTATGATGGTGCATTTTCCTTTCAGTAATAACATTTTTATGAGGGGAATAGGGAGTTGTTAATTCCCTTTTAATACCACAACTAATGAAAAAAAGGTCAAACTCTTTACTAATATATTCACCACCATTATCAATTCTTAAACTCTTAATAGAAAAACTAGATGCATTTTCAATAGTAGCTTTAAATTCTTTAAACTTAAAAAAAAAAATCAAATTTCTTTTTAATGAAATAAGGCCAAATAATTCTTGTATAATCAATAAATGGAATAGTATATAATGAACCATTAAAATAATTAACTTTTAAAGGACCTACTAAATTACTATGAATTAATTCTAAACGATTTGAGAAATTCACATCATGATTTTTGTGAAAGAGGTTAGTATATTGCTTACCACGTAAGAAACCCTTACAAGTTTCATAATAAGAGGGGATATAAAGAAGTCTAATAACAAGATTATTTATATAAATATTATTTAAACTTATAAAATTAGCATTTCTTAATCCTTCATGCCATAACTAAGATTCATTCTTATTATGCGATGAAAGTAAACATGGAGAAGAAGAATATATATATATATATATATATATATATATATATATATATATATATATATATATATATATATATATATATATATATACCATTTTTTGAACACCTTCAACAATCAAGGATCCATATTTATTTATAATAGACAAACTATCTTTAAGCAAATTTATAATGAAATTATCATTTTTAATTTGAGAACAAGATAGTAAATTATTTTTAAGCTTAGGTACATAAAAAACATCATTAATAACAACATTTAAAAACTTTGCTTTTCCACTTTTAATTGTTTCTAAAGAGAAATTATCTGCTAAGTAGATTATATCATAGATATCTAGAATCACATAAATCCTCAGATAAGTATGTCATATGGTGTGATGTACCACTCTCTAAAATCTATTAATTTTCATTCAAAGCACATAAAGTAGTAAATAAAGTAATAATATTTGAATCTTGATTTTTATTCTGATTATAGTTTTGATTCTTCTACTTGTTTTGATTAGATTTATTAGATTTATTATTTTTATAGGTTTGAGTGTTATTTCTATCTTTATTTTTATAACAAGTTTCCTTTCTATGATCAAATTACCATAGACAGTAATTTCCATTAAACTTAGGTGCATGATTCTTGTTACCATATTTCTTATTCATAGGTTTGCCTTTAGTTGAATTAGGGTTAGATTTATGGTTTTTAGTGTTATCAGAAACATTATTAAGAGTGAGAAGTGCCTGAGTAACATTCTCATTATAATTAAAATTTGTCATAACTTTCTCTTCCTAAATCATGAGACAAGACAAGGTGGTAAGGTTAGGGATATCTTACTCAATTTGATACTTAGAATTCAAAATTGAAATGAAATTTTTAAAATTTTCATGAATATTTAACTGAATGATAAAATAAATCAATTAATCTTGATTTAAATTACAATTACATCTATCTAATTAAGTTTTAATGTTTTTAATTTTAGAAATAAAATTAACAACTTTTTCATCACCGTTCATAGGTGTAGTTAGCAATTCAAGGATTAACTTAATGATATTTGAAAGGTGAGTTACTTCATTCATGAATTCAATAAATTTTCAAGCATCACTAGGAGACTCTTGATTACCAATGTGGAGAAGGAAGTCATCTTTAACACTCTACAAGATAATGGACATAACTTCCTATAATTTTGTCTGAAATGTATTGGTAAGATCAAGGGTCACATGTCATATAGAAGGGGATTTATTAGTTTTAATGACAATATTACATAATTTTTGAGTCATAAATTTAGTGTTAACATGAATTTTACATATATTGTAATTATTTCCATTATGCATTTGGGATTTATCTAAGGAAAAATAAGGTGAAGCCGTAGCTTCCCTTTAAACAAGATAGTAAACAGATGCTTAAAATGAATCTTTTTAATGTTAATTTAACTTAAATTTTTAAAATAAGGTAAATCACAAGTATAAATAAATTTAATTACATAATTTAAATACTAAATAATGCAGAAAACTGAATTAAAAAAGCATAAATCTAAGTGTTAAAAGAGCCACGCTCAAAATGACCACCAAAGAAATATTATTTAAAAAATGTCTAAAACAATAATAGGAGGCTTCAAAATTAAAAAATGGACCACTCCAATGCATCAAAAATATGTAAAAACCTTAAGATCAACTGGTTGGATGACTATACTTGCCTAAGTTTAGATTAAATTAAGTGTCGAAAGAAGGACTAATTGATAGGTCAGGGGGTTTTCATGTGAGAAAGAAGGCACACAATCCAAGAAATAAAATTTAAATTAATTTAATTTGTAATTAATTTTGACTAAAGTCAACAAGAAGATAAAAAGAAATTTTTTTGTGGTATTTGAACACTACTTATCTTTTAAAAGTTTTTATCAAAATTTATAATCACCAACTCATCTATGAGTGAATTCAAAAATTTATATGAAAAATATTGATTTTCATTATTTTCATCTAATTTTTTAAAAATATATATATAAATAAATATTTTTTTTATTATGCATGTAAGCAAAAGTAAAAATAAATTACTTGATTTTTAACTTTTTGGTGAAATATTTTAATAAAAGGTAAATCAAATTGGTAAAATTAAAAAATAAATATTTTTTAAATATTTGAAAGAACTTTGGAGGTCTGGGAGGTGAGGAGAAGCTTGATGGAGATGGAGGCTTTCTCAAGCCTTCAAAATTTACATATCTTCCTGAAATCCTCCTATAATGCCAACAAGCCTTTCAAAAAAAAATGATTCGAAAAACACTTTTTTCTAGCCTCCTAGGCCATACAAGTGCATCAATGGAGGAAAGAGAAAATTGAATGGGCTGATCTATGGATTTTAGGCCTTGAAAAATTGCATGGGTTCTTATTTTGGCAAAACTAAGTGAATAAAATTTTAGAAGGCAATTTGATGCACATAAAATTGAGTTTTAATTTTTTTAAAGTGCCGAGGGCATATAATGGCATCTAAGTGCCCAAGATTTAAATAAATTTAAATATTAATTATTGATATTTAAATTCAATATTCTATAGGCTTACCGATCAAAATACTCTCCACTAGCTCTGATAGCGTGTTAAAATAAATAGAATGTAATAAGCATGGATTGAAAAGAGAGTTAATGAGTAAATCATAACAAATAAGCTCATATCAATTGAACACAACATAGGTATCTATCCTAAAAAAACTTCAAAGAGATAAAAAAATACAACAAAGTGATATTAAATATTGAGAAATAATAATAACCCCAATACATCAAATCTTCATCTTACTCCTCACATAAATTCTTCACAATGTTTTTCATATAAGTATTTGCCACATACAGGAATACTTGATTTTTTTTTGTGTTTGATGTAATTACAATAGGGTTAAAACCCTATTTATAATGATTCACGAGGGGATGTGCCCATTATGAAAATAACAGGTCCATCCACCCCGATAAATCTAATTAATAAACATTTGGTAAATATTAAAATCTATAATAAGATTTTTTTTTTGAAGTTTACACCTTGAGTAAATAAATAATATATTATTATTATTTATTTAATTACTTACCAATGTAAGCTTAGGGTTAATAATAACCACTTAGACATTAGTTGCTCTAACATGTGTTGTATCTGGGAATCCTTAATACATTTATATACTCAAAAAATTGAAGGTCGATAATCTAAGCGTATGGATGTAATGTATAGGTTTTATACCTAATTAGATTGGTACGAAGTCTTTGTAAAGAATAAATATGTAATTTGTGTTCTTTTGGTTTTAAAAGTTAATTTGGGGATTTAGCATATATGGTGACAATGAGATTTGGTATTTTAAACTGGTAATGATATAAATGTTTATATAAGACTATTTATAAACTGAAACAATGAATCATTTGGACTATGTATATATACTTGAACAACTATGGAAATTTAGGAATGAAAATCTACATATAGATGGAAGTATATATATAGATATATGCAAAAAAAATAGAAAGTATCTAAAAGATAGTTGGAGGAGTCTAGATCATCATGGAATAGTTGAAAAAACCATTAGAATGCCTTAGAAACATGTTTTAGATGAGTCCATAGCTTGACTATAAATATACATAGATCAAATATCAAAATCCATAGCTCGACTGTCAAAATCCATAGATCGACTGTTAAAATATGTAGCTTGAATATCAAAATTTATAGCTCAACTGTGAAAGTCAATAGCTATCTATCGAGGTCTGTAGAATGCCTAGAAAAGTTTGGAGCTTCACTAGAATGATAGGTTTGTGACTAAGGCCCTCCCTAATTTTCATGGGATCATATCAAGACTCTTCTTTAGATGCTATACTACTTGTACATATCTAAAATGGAGGACTAAACATGCAAACATTTAGAACATTATGTAAATAATACTAACTCAGACTCACATAAGCTTAAAGAGACAAAAACATCCATCTTCTACCTTATATTAGATATAGACCCTAAGACTACATGCAATGCTCAACCTAAATGGCATATTAATGGCCATGAAAGATGATATATTATGATTATAATGAATCATAGTGTGGACTCATCAATTATAGAGGTCACAAATTTAGTGAATTGTTCCTAATTAATTAGGAACAAAGTAATAAAATTTATAAAAAGTATGACTATCAATAAACATTAGATTTATTTATATCTAGATGTATAGTTTACCAAATGTTAAAGGTTTATGAATTTACGTTATTGGTTATGTATAAACTTGAAATGAATTATATAAAATGGATATAAATTGTGAACATCAAAATAGTAAATATGTTTAAAATTATCTATATTATGAGGTATAGATAATAGAAACATATAAAAATATACGTATATGAGAACCTAGGTCATCCTATATGTGTATAGCCTATATTTATAAAATAGGTGGTGTGAATACATTTAAAGTATGTGATTTCATAAAATCCTGATGGATTGGGAACTATAACTATATACACGTAGCTTAAGTTCTAGGATGAATAATCAAGTGTTTATAAATAAGTTTAGCAAATCTACATGTCAGTTGTGAATGCTGGTTATAATGAGTGGTTTGAAATTTATGTTATGAAAATGATATTTTGTTTACATATCATTTACTAAAGGAAATGGATTCTTGGAAAGACATATATTATCCCTGTATGGTATATAAACTTGCTTGTCATAAATATTTTTTATGGGAAGTATATTATAAATAAGGTTCATTCATATGTTTGATAGACTAAATGTATGAATAGTAATTATTTATGTAACTAGTATATGGATTGTACTTGATAGTAGAAATAATTGAATGAACAAAATTGGTTACTATAGATGTTAACCAAATATAACATTGACGGTTGTAACTAATAAGTGAGATGGACTTCACTGGCTTAGTTAGCATCACCAATTATAGATGAAGGTAATCTGATTAAGTGGTGTGTATGAAATTGACTAATCCTAGAAATCATATGTTATTTGATAACTTTGGCCAAAGTAATATTATATAAACATTATCATTTCATATGTAAGATTTATGTATTTATGCAATATCATATTAGATATTATTTTATTTATGATATATATCATGTAGTAGAAATATTACAACACACAGGTACCAGCATATCTCTCTAGATTTTTACACCATCACTATCTATCCATCTATGAAGGGAGGGCCATTCCCTATTTGGAAGATTGTGTGAGGGATCAATGATTTGTGGTTGATGTAGAAAATCACTCAGATGATGCTCTCCCTCCCCACTACTATAGTTACTTTGAGACCACACTTGAGATTATCAGAGATATAGCTGAGTGAGAGTAACTCAAGCTCCTTGGATCATAGTATTTATCATTGTACTTATGATGAGACTATATGCATATTGGAAATGTAATAAATTATTTGTAATACCTTTATAGTTGTGATTATACTATTGTACTAATTGTGACTAGATATTATTATTATTACTTTCCTTATACAATTACAATTAATTACTAGTTATCAGTAAATGTTGTTATCACATGTTTACATTTGTTAATGTGCTTAGTTTAGTATGTTAAGGATCACTAATTATATTATCATGGTGTAATCTAATGAAATAATAAGTGTTGATTATTATTACTTTTTAAAATTACTGCATTATTCTAGTAAACCCCTATGGTGATGTTACAACGTAAGTACTCTTACTGAATACTAGGTCATCATCCTTCTTCCCACTAATATCTCCTTAAAGGATCTTTATCATTTCCAAATCCTTCCCTAATGGATATTTTATTCTTATTTTGGTAAGTAGTTTTACTCAGTCTTGGGTCAATTATTTTTTCCATTAACAACTCCTTTAAGTATCTTTATCTTTTGATAAGCCTTCCATAATTAACCTTTTTTTTTATTTGAGTAAACACTCTTACTCAACCATGTCCCAATTCTTCATCCCTTGTCACCATCTTTATATTTATTTGTCGATGCTCGATGGATCCTATATATATGGGTACTCAACTATTAATCAATTTAAATCTAATTAATAATCTTTATTTATATATGGGGTACCCAAAAAAACATCATTATCCTCTTCATCCTCTCTCATCCATCTTACCCTTTGCATCAACTAATGCCTATCAATAACCTTTCTCTAGTGGAAAATCAAGATAATTAACCATAAGAGTATTGTTATTGACTTGTACTACTCATACATGCATCTTCATGCATGCTCATTTTTTTCTCTTCCTTATTGCTTCTATTCATAAAATTTTATCAGATTTCACTACTTGACATACACACCTCTTGCATTTAAATCTCTCTACATGTTGTGCATGTGAATTTATTCTTCTAATTGTCTTTCTCTATTTACTCACCTGACATCAAGGCTGATTTTATCTTCCTACCATAACATGGTCTATGTTAATCTTAGTGACTTTTGTAGTTTTATGTACTAATATATCTACCCCTTATGATAAAATTAGTTCATACTCAATGTATGAGCCTGATTCTTCATAGGTCAAGGTGGTGAGACTATAATCACATCCTAAAATAAATGTGGCAAGACTATATGCTCTCCATTGAACCCTCTCTATATTCATTGACATCCCTCAATACATAATCACATAATTCTTCAATTATTATTTTTGTATACACTAATTTCATGTGTATTACCTAATAAGTGTCTTTATATTTCATAATTACCCTTCATTCATTTTTATGTGTGGTAATTACTTCATTAAATTACTATTTACCCTTCTCAGACTCATAAATATCATAAAATGCATTAAATACCCATAAAATATAAATTATCCCTACATTATAATAACATACTACCAATAAAAAACATGTTAAACAACTTTAAAAAACCCCTCATCAAAATTACCCATGATTAGGAACCTCCTAGAACATGTTTTTCCAAAGAAAGATAGAATAGTTAGTGATTCTCCATGATCAACGTTTTTTATGTTCAATCAACATCAATTACTTATAGTTGGCGATAGCTCACCCAAAGGATGCCAAATTATTTTTTAATATTGATAGAATGATCATAAGATAAATAAAATTCAAAATATTTTCTAGTGTAGACATTACACTACTGCATCAAATCTCTTAATCTTTGAAATAACTCTATGGAGAGTAGAGCACATCTCCAAATTGTACCATCATCTTAATACATTTTCAAAGGTTAGTGGTTTATATTATTTTATAAAAATTTCATTACTTATATTTTAATGTGATAATACCATTAGTTTACTCCTTATACCGTCCAAATTATCTTTAGAATCTATTTTCTCAATCCATAAGCTTTCTTAGTTTTCTTGGGAAATTTACTAGAATCAATGTTGATCATACTTATCGACACCAATATTGATAAAATTGATATTCATTCTATGAATCAATGTTGATCCCTTTCAAAAATAACAAGTTTCAATATTTAAACCTATTTCCACATCTTTTTGCCTCACCTTGGAATGTTTTGATCATTCTATTTTACTACTAACATGGATCCTATATTCAGATGATTATTCTAGGAATACCTCATGAGATAATCACTATTTATCTATTGATCATTCCCCAACCTATCATCACTAATTAGAGTGACATTACACATGAGTTGAGTCTTTGTTCCATTGCATTCACTCCCAATATTGATGACATTTCAACCTAACTAAAAATAATCTAGGAAGATATTGATGCCATACAAGATTATCGGCTTGATTATTTTTATTAAATTAATGTAATAGAGGAAGAATAAATTTTCTCTTTATCTTATATTATGTAATTATCAAAAACTCTTTGTGATTCACATTATCATTTTTTATCAGCGTAATTGCTAAATAGGTGGATTGACATCCACAAAAGGAAGATAACCCCTTCTAAGAATTGGTATTTTACAAGTCAATCCACCTTCTTATTTTGATAATCTATCCTCTATAGTTTTTAATTATGTATAAGTAATTATCCCTAGCCAAAAATTATCTCTCACAATATCTTGGTCAATGGTGTGTATTTGATATTATAGGTACACCTCATTTTAGCTAAAACCCTACTCTTATTTTGAGTTTTTTTAGTTGATATTATAAAAAGAAAATTACATAAAAAAACATAAACATTCTGACACACTTGCTAGCAACCTATTGGGTCTCTTAGTCATTTAACATAATTTTAAGTTTTATATTCTTTCATTTTTAGTAAAGTGCTCATTAATTTTTTCATAGAAGAAAAAAATCCAGCTTTCTTTTGATGTTTAAAAAGGAGTGCATTCATCAAATTGCTTGCCTGATAAAATTATTCACATAAAATAATTGGGTAAGGTAATTTATCATCATAGTTATAAATATTTTTCACCCACAATGAAACCATAAAACTATCAAATAAATAATAAAAAAATCCTACCCAGGTGGACATACTTGGATTTCATCACCAAGGGGAAAATTGACTTAGTGTTCTGGATGAGTATAAAAAATTGGTTGATAGTATATTATCTAAGCACCCAATACCTTTATCACTTTGGGGTCTTGAAGTGAGGGGGTATGCCATGATATCAAGCCACATATCATCACCAAGATAGATCTAGGCCTCATGTACCTTCAAGTATATCAAGGATACCAACCTTAAACCTAAAACCAACCTTAGCTTATCATTTCTTAACTCCTATGTTAATCTTATTTCCCCTTAATTTTATAAAATAATAAATTTTTAAATATATGAAATAAAAAAAAAAAAAAAAATTATGAACATTTGATTAGAGTGTGTGATTTTTCTTCACTAAAGAGAGAAAAAAGGAAAAAAATTATTTTGTTTACTTTACATTTATCTTTGTTTCATTAATGATACGTGGTTTTACATAGGTAATAATAATAGGATAAAACAAGGTCACACACATCATACTAATCCATGTAACATTCAAGAAGTACTCCTACCTCTTTTGATTCCTTCAGGGTAGGTATTCCTTGATATTATCTACAGGGAGACCTAAATTTTTCCAACATACTAGATAATAATCCACTCACTCTTAGTCATTACCTTACCATGAAATCCATATGTATTACCATTTCTTCTCATTAACAAACCCCTCAATTCATCTGTGGTATGCCACCAAAATAATCTAAATAACATTTGACATCCATGGTGTCCTCTTCAATTCATCAACCACCGCTAGTAACTTTTGCTTATAATACATGTTCCATTCCACCCCTAACACTAATGTGACACAACCTAAGTTTAATCAAACACAATTAATAACCATTAATACATATATAATTAATTTTCAAACTCAAAATTTTACCACACCCCAACTCATGTCTACCCAACCACCTTCTTTCTCACTTCAAAATTTGGTAGTCTCAATCCCTTCCACTATCACACCTATTCAAACACACATGACCAAAAATCCAACTCAACCATTACAACCTTTATAATAAATTACTTTGTGTCAACCTATCCAACAACAACTTTTACCACCACTAACCACCCAATACATTTCCCCCTCAAAACCATTCACAACTACCTATTTTAATCTATCTCAATAATAAAGTCTACCCCCTCTATTCGTATAGTAGATAATTACATCTCAAGAAATCATTACTATCTAGGTTGATTATCCTATTTCACAACTATTTCACACTTTACATCCCCTTTTCTAGTATCTATAACATAAAATTCTAAGGAGTATGCCTCAACATAATTCCTAACTTGACCTCATGCACACTCTTATGGATAGGATGACAAACCTTAAAGCTTATACCTCTAGGCAAAAATACATGTTGTCATATGAATAGACCTTAAACAACACATCAAGGCCTTTAGACATGATTTTTACCTTATATCCCATGATGAAAATCTCTTCCTAAGAACATTTCCCATGTCACTAGCTGGGGCCACTTGGGATTGATATAGTTCCATTCAACAACATTCTCTATTATCTTTTGGCCAGCTAGCCAAAACTTTCTTAGATCAATTTTCAATCAATATCACAATAATGATAACCATCACTAATTTATATTACATTATATAATTTAAAGATTAATCAATTACCAATTTCATTACAAGGTGGTGAGGACTTATAAACCAATTATCTTTCTCCCTTAGAGAGAGTTCATTAAATGTTTTTCTAGGTCATGTAATAAGCACATATCATCCATGCTTTAGGTCCAATCTTTCAAGACCTTTGATGAATTTTTTACCATGGCCCTTAAGTTATAAATCTAAGCCCTAGAAGAAGGAAAAGTTAATTTTTTAAAACATAATCCTTATAATGGGTCCAAAAACTCTAAACCAAAGGGAACATAAAATGTTTTTATCCTATAATCAGTCCCTCCATTGACAACAAACCAACAAAGATCTTCTACCTCCCATAAAAAACCATATAAAAACTTAACATGATTGCCACCTAGGCAATGCATAAACTTGGAAGAATATTACATTTCTATTATGAACAAACTTTTGAATACATTAGTTATAGAAGTCCCTCTAATTAAGCCTGTTGATGACTCTCATCCTAAACCTAATTGGTATAAAGAAAGGGAATTTTTCAAATAGCAGCATTTACCTAGTCATGAGTTCAATAGATGCTAATATTTCAAGAGCTTGGTCAAAACCTTATTGATTGTTAGGAATTTCAATTAGACAAACCAAATTCTCTCTCAAACTCATTCCTTGATATATTTAAATAATCATTCTGAAATCATCCATCTTCATCTAATTTTGTACAAATAAACACCAGAAACAACCAAGATCAATAATCCCATGTAATAAAAACACATTCACAATTAACTTCTACATAAATAAATCAGTAACACACTTGAGTCCTCTTCTAAAGTAATAGAAATTATGGATCTCCTTAGAGGAGATATTTTATAAAAACTAAATTTGTAAAGCCTATTTTTATAATCCATTCAAACCACCATGATATCATTACATGAGATCCTACAAAGTAGGTGTTATCTAGACACATTCAAGACAAATTATGAATAATGGAAGTTAAAAGGGTTACTCCAACCACATGGGACAAATGCATTAGTATGTCAAAGGGTAAATCCCTACAACACCCACTTATAAGACTTGAAATTCCTCAAACATCCAAAAATGAAAAACCTCATAAAGACATCCCTATGACCTCTCACCATGATTAAAAGGGAAGATGACTATGCCCCAAGTTCAAACTAAGCCATCCATATTAAAACCTCATATTTTCTCTAATCTGAAAATCAAAATTACAAAAACACCTCACAAGGGACCTAAAATAGCTCAAAAACCTCCACCCATATTACCAACACCCATATCACATATGAATATCTCAGATTTGTTTTACACCCAAAACTTATCTAAAATACCTTTACCACCCATTAAGACCACTCATACAATCAAAATGAAAATTTAAGATGAGAATGTAATCATTCTCCAAAAATCGATACCATGAAAGATGACAAATCCTACCAAGGCCTATTATGGGGATTATCTTCTACCATCCTTGATAAACTTATGTAAACTTCCCTAATCACATTATCACCCATCAAACTGTTAACCGTCATATCTAAAAGTTGGCATGGTATAGTGGAGATAATATATGTGTGTATCATAGGATAATAGGACATGATACCAATAATTTCAATACTCTCAAAGCCATGATTTAGGATCTGTTAGAGGAAAATGACCTATTAATTGAATGGCCTTGTCCTAATCCTCTTTTTAACCATAAAATTAAAGCCAAAACCACCTATAAGACTAACATGGTATATGCCTTAAATCCTTTACTAGCAAAATCAAAATAAGCATCAAAAGGAATGGTGAATATCCTCAACTCCAACCCTAACCAATTCCCTTACTACAACTTCATGATTCCTCCAATTACAAATAACTATGTAACTTCAACCAACCAACAACTATTACAATTTAGCATAATAAACATAGCCACATGATCTTAGGCATAAGGCTCAAAAAAATAAAATTCAATCAATTTCAAATTTTCCATTGAAAAGACCCATTTCTCTACTATGGAGATCCCCAAACCATCTTCTCCAAAACCAAAAGTATCCATTTAATGGATATCTTAGGATATTAATAGCTTATATTTAATATAGATATTGGTTCTAAAACAACTCCACCAACTACTCATAAAGATGTCTTTATACTAACATATCCAAAATTCCCCACAACACCATCATATGAGAGAGGCTCTGTAATCCATCAAAGTACAACCAGATGAACCTCAACATCCATTATATTTTATAAGATCATTATAAACATACTCATCCATTACCTTCCATGACTCTAAATCCTCATTATAACTTGAATACCATGATCCACCTTTATTTATCACTACCCAAATTGATCAAATACTGGTTAAAAGGGTCATGATTGAGAATGGGGCCAATATAAGCATTTTATCATCATACTATTTCAAACAACTCTAGTTACCAAAAACTATCATAGCCCAATCCCCAGCTATTATAGAAGCCTTTAATGATATGGTAGCTCTTACATTATGAAATGTCATCCTACTTATCTAAGTTAGTGCACGTACCCTCCCTAAGCTATTTTATGTTGAAGAAGGGGGAGATTTAATTTAACATATTACTAGGGTGCCCCTAGATCTATGTTATGCATTGTGTCCCCTCCACCCTACATCAATGCCTCAAGTATGAGTACAAAGGCAAGATCCATATTGTCCTAGTAGATCCACATTCATTCAAAATGTGCAATTTAACCTATCGACCTTATTCTTTTTTAATCCCTCTAAAATACTCAACCCCATCATCATCAAGAAAAAAATCATTCATTACAACAATCCACTCATCCCACATTCCTAATGATTCCCTCAGATTCATACATTAACTTCTCTCACTAGGGTAATATCAAATATTGACAATTAACACCTTGCCTACTTCTTAGGAATATGGTCATCTAGATAAACAACCCCTCTATTATCCTAAACATGGAGATTTTATCCCCTTTTGTCTTCCTCACCTTCATACCCATTTAATCTATAGAGGGATCAATAAACACCATTTATATCATGAAAATCAATCTTGTACAAAGTTGTTTTCCTCAAGTTTCTATTTCCAAAATTAATTTCACTTTTCACATACTTATTTATAGTGAGGTGCTTTTAAGGGATTTGACATAGTATCTTATTAACAAGGACTGCATGAGGTCACATTTAGTGATCTTGAAAAACCACATGAAAAATATGGTTTGGGTTTAAAAAAATCCCTTCAAGCATCTCATAATACACATATTCACACCAACATATTATCATCATTACCGGACACCATTTTGGATACCCATGAAGACCCATCACCATCCTCAAATAACCCCCCTTTAGAAATTGATGAAACATATCCATCTTGCTTGACCTTTTTTGATCAATAATGTCAACATAGGACCAATCAAGTACCAACATAATAACAAAACTAAATATATTTATTTAACTATCCCCGAGATGATAGAACAAGATTTCCCATTAGTGTTGATTCTTTAATGTTAGGATGATGAATCCATATTAATATATTTGGGGGTAGGAAATATGTACTTAAGAAACTCCCTTCGATTTGAAATGACTAGTATCTTAAATGAGGTCACCATTGATATTAATATTGAGACACGATAAACCCCATAAAATATCAAAGTTAGTCAAGTCTTAGATTCTTAAGAACACTAGGATTTCACTACATTTTTAGATGACCATATTCAATATTTTTGCTAGTCTTACAAGGACATGCTAAGAATAAACCCCACTATAGTTTTCCATAACATCATCACCATCCCTAAAGTTAAACTAGTAAAATAAAAAAATTGAAAGATACACCCACATGTGGCACTTCTAGTTAAGGAAGAAATACAACATCTCCTATTAGTCAATTTCATCTAACCTATTGATTACCTAAAATGGGTGTCTAATATTTTTCTTGTCAAAAAAATTTCCAGGGGATTATGCCTTTATACTAATTTTTTAAACTAAATATAGGTTGTCCTAAATATGATTTTCCTCTACCAAATATTGAGCATCTTGTAGACCTCATGATCGGCCATGAAATTTTATCTCCCATAGATGGATTATCTAGGTATAATAAAATCCGTATTTACCATAAAGACCAACACAAAACTTACTTTATTATCCTTGGGAAACTTTATATTATAGTGTCATGCCTTTTAATTTAAATAATGTAGGAATAAATTATCAATTTGCCATGACCTAATCCAGAAAATTATTAAAGATTATGTGGACGATCTAATTAGTAAATCCAAACTCTATAAGGATGATATCTCTATTCTCAAGATAATGTTTGCTCATTTTATCAAATAAAAAGTCCATCTAAATCCCCACAAGTGTGTTTTTTTAGGTCTTCTCAAGCAAAATATTAGGTTTTATTGTATTCATCTATGGAATCAAGGTCGATCTAGCTAAAATTAAGGCCATTTTAGAAATTCCACCGCTATCTACTCTTAAGTAGTTTTGTATTCTATAAATGAAATTACAATCTATCCAATGTTTTATTTCATAGTTGTCAAATTGATGTCAGCCATTCCATTACCTTCTTTAGAAAGACACTTGGTTCCTATTAGAATCAATTGCTAAAAATCATTTGATACCCTTTATAACTATCTTATTTCTCCCCCTATATTTTTTCCTCCTAATGAGGTCCAAATATTTTACTTACACATCTTAGCTACATATCATGCCCTAGGCATCATGCATACCCATCAAGATGAGAAACATAGATAACAATCAATTTATTTACATAAGTTCTAATATCATTGAGTATAATACTCATTACATGTATATGTATAAAATATGTCTTGTTTTAGTCTTTGTAGTTTCTAAGCTCCATCATTATTTGATTAATCACATAATATATGTAATTACCAATATCAATCCTCTTAAGTACTTACATTTCAAACCATATCAACATTAATTAAAAATCAATTAGGGGACAAATCATTACAGACCACTTGGTAGAATCACCTTTGGCTAATAATTAGAATGAATTTTGGGATGAATATGTAACCTTTTTATCTCATGTAGATATAATTTGATCTTGATTTCATCCATTAAAAATAAATTACGTGACAAATCATTGCAAACTAGAAGCACCTTTGGCTAATAATTAGATATATAATTATGAATTTTGGGATGAATATGTAACCTCTTTGTCTCATGTAGATATAAAATATCAAATGACTTTATTATTTTATGGATCTAAATGCAGCCATGGAGGGGGGAGCCAAACTTATTTTAATACCACCATAAGGGTCCCATATGCTATTATCTTTCAAACTTGATTTTGATTGTACCATTAATATGCCATAATACAAATCTCTAATTATAGGCCTCAGAGCTACTTTATCTCTCAAAATAAAAATGTTTAATATTTATGGGGATTAAAATTATTTGTTAATAAAATAAATGGAATATATTAATGTAAAAATGATATCTTCTAAAAATACAAAATCTTGACATACTAGTTATTGGCATCATTCAATCGCTCTATGATTTAAACCACTCCATGATAAACTAAAATTTTTATTGATACCATGTATTCTCTAGAATCTTTCATCACATAATCTTCTTAGGAATATAAACATCATGTTCTTATTCACAAAATCAACAAACCTTCTTATACCATTTCTAATCTCCCTTCTCTCCATAGTGTGGAAGAAAGCCAATCAAAACCATGGCAAACATAGATATATGATTATCTTTAACTAGGTTTAATTCCTCCCAATATTTATAAAAATTTTAAATATTCCTTCTAACAAAATATTGATTTTTATATCATACGAAGGGGCATTCTATACAAATGAGGTGTTGATGGCATACTCCTTCGATGCATCTAGGGTCTGGAAGAAACCCTAAGAATAAAGGAAACACATGATGGAATTTGTGGAAGAAATTTTAGTGGCCTAGCCATCTCTAAGATAATTATAAGTTTAGGATATTATTGGCCCACATTAAATAAATATTGTTGTGAATATGCTAATAAATTCCCTAAATCTCAATAAGAAGTAAAGTTATCACATGCCCCTAGTCATGATTTATAAATGGCTAAATATTTGTTTACCATTATTTCAGTGGGGGTTCGATCTCATTGATCATATAACCCTAAATATTCCCAATGACACATATTTATCATTATCTCTATATAATATTTCACTAAATAGGAAGAATCCATTCCTCTTATTTCAACTAAGGTATAAAAAAGTGGATTTCATTAACCATCACATTATTTATCATTTTGAAATTCCTCATAGGATCATCACTGACAATGGAAAATATTTTAAGAATAAGAATGTCCAAGAACTTTATGATTATTTTAATATGACACTTAGTTTTTCATCACCATATTATTTTCAAGCCAATGGGAAAGCTGAATCTTATGATAAAAATATTTATAAAATCCTAGCTAAAGTGGTCAATGTGTTAGGAAAGATTGACCCCTCCAAATCCCTTTTACGATGTGGCCCTATCAAATGTGTATTCACATGCAAATAAGTTCCACCCCATTTTCTTTAACCTATGGCACAAAGGATGTTATTCCTCTAGAATTTCAATTTTTATCTCTTCATATTTTCCTTAAGGACATCATTTTTGAAAAAGACTACCATCAATAATGACTAACCCAACTAGAGCTATCAGATGAATGTCTAACAACTTCATTCAACCACCTACACATTTATAAATAAAGAATAAAGAATGCATACAATAAACATTTAAAATAACAAGAGTTTAACATTTGTGATCTTATCCTTAAATAAAACAAACAAGTTACAAATATGGAAAGGCCTAAAAGAGGTAAATTTTCTCCAAACTAGCTTGGACCATATATTATTACTCACAAATATAGATCTATGGCATATCACTTGGCCTCTCTTGAGGAGGACCATAAAATGAGGCTCTTAATACTTTTCATCTATGACCTATCTATTGTTAATAAGATTTTAGTAACCATAATCATCATGAGTTTTCTCTTTGGTCAAAATACATATCCTAATAATCATCTTAGTATCTAAAAGATACCCAATAATGATATATAATAATTTGGTTATCTGATAGAGTACCTATCTCATCATTGAATATTAACACCCTAAATCTATTCATGGAATGTTCTGATTGAATAAGCTCCACCTATATCTAAAATGATCCCCAAATCATTATCCCTCATATTAGTTAGGTGAAGTTTATTTGGGATAAAAATACCACCTCGTGTAATCATTTTTTCTATTGAGATATAATATCTTGGGTCACCCTAAGCTAATCCATAATAAAAATTTCAAGCTAGGATCAAAATATGATAACTAAGAAAAGGGTAAAAACATAGACTTATCCCATGAAAGAAAATATTTGATATAACTATAAAACTTTATCCAAAAATATAGACCATTCCCTCGAAGGATGGCTATCTAAATATGCACATTATGGAAAACATCCCATATTGATTAGTTTTTATCAAAAATCATGCCCTATAAAATCTCTGAAGTAAAAATCAAAATGCATCTCATAAAAGCTTCTTACATTGATCAGATTTCTTAAATTTATAGACTTCTCACATTGATTAGTCTACATAGTACATGGACTATACCCAAAATAGAGTCCTAAGATATTTAATCCAACAAGACTTATTTCTTGTACACTTGGTGGGGTATACATGCCTAAATTTAAGCTTAACACTTAAATCATGTGAAAATTAGTTCATCTATATTTCATATAAAATATAAGTTGTAATAATGGTTATTACAATCCTATTAATAGTGGACAAAGGATGCATATGTAAATACTACTAGAGGCCCATATATGGTTACAATAAAAGTCAATATATGAGTTAAGAACCTCTTTTATTATTTTACCAATAATCATAAACACCCAATCATAATTAATATTTAAAATTTGATAAAAATAAGATATTACATCATTGTAAAAACATGACGAGCATATACATTTACATAACATCATCCATCAAAATTAATGCAATTATAATCATGATCCATAATCATCTCAAAAAACAAAGTATCACATAAGAATAATATAATCAATAAAGATAATCATATGACAAAGTAACACATGCTCACAATAACCATCAAATTCTCATAGACATGTACATCAAGTGTCTACATCATATACATGTAAGTAAAGTGTGTACATCATCAAAACTATCATATATAAAAAATCACATATACAATCATACTCTAATAAAAAACTATGTGGTAAACTCTAGGAGGCTCAAATCAATTATCCCACCTCCTCTACCTCTCCATCTCATCCCCCATATCCCCTATGCCCCATGTGCCACACTAGACATACTAACTAATGTGGTTAGTTTTTAACATGAAGATTTACCCTACCTAGCCAAATAAGTCACATACCTTGGCACCTCTAGAAGGTGCCTACTCATAGTATCAAAATTCTTCTAGAATATCTTGTTGCCTATCCACACTCACCATCCCTGGTGGTCCTACCCATGTAACCTATACTCCTTCTCTAGCTATATCTGATGTTATCACCCTAACAAACCCTCCAAATTTGCAAAGTCTATCCCTATTACTTAGTTACCTATCTTGATCTTGGGATGCCTAATCATAACTAGCATTTAATGTGTGTAGCTATCCTTATAAATTGGGACACTATGTCCTTAGTGTATCTCTCTATAATAATACCTTATATATTCACCACCTATTCTAGACCTTCCTCTCTCCTTGGCATTTTCCATCTCCTCATCCTTCCCCTCCTATCATGGCTACACTTCCCTCCATCATCTAGCCCTTATCTTACCTCCCCACCACAAAAATAATGTTGGTGTATATCTGATATCATAGACATCCATCCTATCCACCTTCTCCTCTAATAATAGTTTTATACCTATAAAATAAATGTGTTAGTTCCACGTATGAATCCTCTCATTTATACCACTATGGTGCATCTGATATATCCTATGTTAGCCTAAACTATCTCCTAACCATCCCAAAATTTAAAAAAAACCAATTCTCTAGCCATTGCCCCTTTAACCATCTATCCTAATTCCCTACCTATAGATCTCACCACTCCCTAGGCCATGAATGAAATATCACATATGGCCTCCAAATCACATCTCAATCTTTTATCTCATCCATAAATCATCTATAATAGGCTAAATCATGTATAACCCCATCACTATATGGTCTTACCAGATCATCCTTCCATCAAAGGAATCCTATTATATAAGTTATTTGGTGACAACTCATATAGGGAATCCTCAATGGCTGCACTACTCTTATGTGATCATATGACCAATAATACAAAATAAATGTAATATCTAAACCAAATATATATCATGTCTATCATTCCCATATCTCTTTAAATACCTATGATAGGAGTGTAGGTGCCTATTTAAACATTGTCTGATGATCTAGCATATATACCACTATACTTGTAAAAATCCAAAGAAATATCCCTCATCTATACTATTGTAGTGTGTAATAGGATATCACCATCACCATCATCATCATCATCATCATCATCATCATCATCATCATCATCATCATCATCATCATCATCATCATCATCATCATCATCATAATAATAATAATAATAATAATAATAATAATAATAATAATAATAATAATCACTAGTCTCCCCTCTCCATCATACACATATAATGCTTCAAATAGAACCCCCTACAAAAAAGGTGATGTCTAAAACATCCTCATCAAATAATGATGCCATAGACTTTTGGAATAATATATATTGATATGTGTGGGTTTAAATTAGTTCCCTTAAAATAATCATTTAATTTCACTTATCATTCATGAAGCATTTATTCAAACACATACATCAACCAATGCATACACAAGCACCCACATAAGTATATAACATATAAACACAAGAGATATGTGGTAAAACCTCATGGGGGATGAAACCCACTGAAACAAAGCTTTTAATATATTCCTATAATTAATTAAACAAGATTTAGTGAGGAACAAACCCCACAAGGAGCATTAACCCTTCACTAGTCAAACACCAACTCAACTAGAGATTTAGAAAGCACCTACTTGTAAGAAGGCAACAACCCCTAGATGACTCAGCACCAACCTAGCCACCTGAAACCCATGATCACCATTGGACACTTTTTTCTCACTCAATTAATGATGATCACCTTCATTTTCTCTTAACACTCTTTTATCTCTCTTAAATATCCTTCTAGGTTTCCTCACTCAATATGCCTTTTACTAGGCTTATTAGGTCAATTGACCTTGACATCCACATGAAGAAAATATAATATATGATCATCATAGTCTCTATCCTCTCTTATTATATTATTAAATTCCTCATTATCCTTCAAAATATTCCCTTTTATTCATTCATTGGTGTCTTCTTTACACACACACCCCAAATTAGGCCAATTAGGCCTTGTATAAATATAAATAACTAGATCACTTACACTATTCATCCAGAAAGACATTAATCCATTAGGTTTAATCACAAAACATGTATTATTAAAAGTTATTCATAGGCATAAATAAAATTAATATCACCATTAGGCTGGCCAAACACATTTAGACCTCATTCTTCTTCCAGGCCTAATAGAGACCTAATATATTAGGTCTATCCTCGTCACAGAACAACTTGGACCTCTAAGGCTAAGATGGCCCTCACCAATAAATTATAACATTTAAAAAACTTATATATAAAACTAAAATAAATTTTCCTATCCTCAATAAGTCACAAATCCTTCAATAACACTTTGAAATCACCACTCGGCCTTAAAGACCTATTAGGCCTAATTACCCCAAAAACAATATCTTCAAAGAAGAAGATCAAACAACATGTAGAAAAACATTTTAGGAACAATAAAAATATGGATGGAAACCTAGTGACATTAGGGTCATCATAAAACTCATCAGATTCCATCACTCAGGCTTCAAAGACTCAAAAATACCTCTACAAAAATCTCACTTTAAACTGCTAGAAAGCTTCAAAACCCAGTGAAGAACCTTTAACTCTCCACATTTAAATATGGAATTATCATGATGAAAAATATATTAATATGAAATTATAATACCTATATATCACTCTAATGTATAAAAAATGATGGTCTTATTGCAATAATTTAACTTTTAGATCCATTACAAAGCCTTACTACACAAAGTCTTACCTCACTCAAATAGGTCATTTTGGATTAAAGGATTTTAACCTCTTTTAGAAACAAAAAAACCTATAAAAATCATGGATAATACATAAAATTACAAAGACACTTCTCCATTAAATTATAAGCAATACTCTTTCATGATAATATGATAGAAACCTTCAACTCATCTTCTCTTGGATTTGCACTAAACTGCTTCATTAGGCCTACTAATGACTAACCATATTGTAACATCAAATTTAAATACCTAAAGAAATATAAAAACTCAAAAAAATACATGGAAATAAAATAAAAGTCTCACACATCATTGTCCAATCATTTTCATGATTTAACCTAGTTAACCCAGCCTGTTACATTAAAAGTCTAAGAAACAAGGGATTTATTATAGCATCCACTCACTCTTATGAAAATTAAATAATAAATGGAGAATCATGAGAGAGTAATCTAAAACATACAAACATGAAACAATCCATAACCATCCATCTTAAGCACTGAAAAAAATCTTCACCATCAGGTCACTATGAGGGTTTTAGGAGGGTTTGGATTGCCTTCCACTCTTAACAGTAATTCATAAAGGATTACCTTTTAAATAAAAAAAATGTTATTAAAATACACATATAAACCTTACCAAACTAACATGAACTACTCAAGACCCAATGCATAGGTTGCATGTGCTAACGAGCACAAGAAAAAGTTTCTTAGGTCTGCAACACCTCATTCTAGCACTTGATAGATATTAAATCTAATTTTTATGATTTTTAATTCAATAAAAGACTTTAAAATTAATTATAAAACTTAAAACAACATCTTAGACCTCTTTCAATGATTATTTTACCATTATTTCTTTATAAATTAAACCTCATACCCCATTTGACCACATTCTATCTCTTTGCACTTTAGGCTCTTGTGTTGCAAATCATATTATTCCTACTAATATACCCTCTAGTTACTATTCCTAAAATATAAAACTTATTCACACGTTCAAAGAACTTTTCATATTCTCTACCATTTATTTTCATCCTTCATATTCTTGATAACACCTTATGACTACTAGTTTAATCAGACAGTCTAAGACTAGTTTATTTTCTTATTAGACCTATAGGTCTTATGTCTATATGCACACTTTAAAGATTATTTGAATGATTCCATGCTTCATATTAATGATAAAATGTTCTCATAAATATTATTATTATTTTTTTCATTCATTACAAAGAACCACCATGCTCCTTCTTACACTAGACTAGGCATCCCATGCATAAGCCTTCTAAAAAACCTTGCAATTAAGAATAAACACACAAAAATGCATACCATGTGCTGATCCTTGACATAAAAAATATAATAATAATTATGTTTCCTTAAAATTCTCTCTCATTTAAATTTTTATCTTGGTTTCCTTATCACATACCACTTCACCATGTCTCTACAATCCATAACCATGCTTAAAAACTAGTCCATCAAACAAACCTACTAGGCACCATACCACTTTAAGAACTTCATTAATCCTTATATATCTCACAATTAATTTCCAAAAATCTAATACAAAATCTACATATATTCTCACAAGCCTAAATCTACTCACTTAACCAAGCCTTACTAATCATGTCTTTACCAAGACAAGACTAGGCTTCTCAAAACATCTTATCCACACAAACTTACTCTTATGTATTTGGTTAATAATTCCCTTATCACAAAAAGAACTTAAACACAATCAACACTCTATTTATGATTATCTCTCATATAAATACAAAGTTACAATTCTCATAAGCTTGTCACATCACAACATGGTGTTAAGACCTTATGTAAAACTCAAGGACCTACTAGACCATGCTTAAGCCATCATGATAACTTACCATGTATCTTCAGAAGAACGACTTTGGGACATCAATGAAAATATTAATTAATTAACACAATAATAGGAACATAACTCAACAAATTTCCCCTTTTGTCATTAATGGAAAACACTCTAACAAAATAGATCATTCTAATCTCCCCAAGCTGTATCTCCCCCAAAATATTTTTTCTCCAAATCTGGTCATTCTCTACCTTAAACATTAATGACAAAGGGTCATCTCTAAAAATACTACCATCTTATCCTTGGAATTGAAACATTATTTCTCCTCAAACAAGATCAATATTCCTTTGATCAACCAAACATGAGCTCAACTTATAGAAGTACTAAATTATGTTCCCCTTAAGCTTATGCATACCTCAAATACATGAACATCGCTCTCCTTGCTTGATATCTAGAAAAAAATGAAGAAATAAATCCCCCGTTGAAAAAATATCTTCATAGTAATGAAAACCATCTTAAATTAGATCTCATATAGACATAAACACATTAGTCCTATCTATAATTAATAGCATTGTTTCAAAGGAACAATCTTAGTCATCCATACATAAACATATTCAATTTCCATATGTCATATCAAAATATTATTCATGTAACAATCTATCCTCTTTATGTTTCAAAATCCATCATGGCTTAATATAACTCACAAAAAATTCCATGTATCAAAATTCTAGTTAGGTTTGTGAGACCTCATTCTTTGTGACAGACCTTTATCAAACATTCTTCATGACAAAGACCACTAAGCACCTCTAAATGCAACATTAATCAAACTCTATCAAGACTTCTATGTCATATTAGACCTTTGAGTAAGAGTACTCTTATTATTCTCATACTTCACATACTTTTCAAAAAAACTTATACATTTTCCACATGCATTACATGATCCTAATGTCATCTTGACATTCACCAAGATCACTCAACTCCACATGGTAATGAATCAAAATAGCCAACTTTGCAACCATCTTACACTCATTAGATTTTCATGGTTTTACTATGATTTTCAAGCTTAGATCTATGTTATATTCCTTAAGGCATATATATTATGTTAACCTATTATTTAAATATCCTTACAATATCTTTATTTGCATATACAAATTTTCTCTAATGTTCACATTGGTTCTACATACCAATTTATGTTCCACTTGACTGCTAAGATAAGAAGAACACTTAGACCACTTAAATTCCTCATGATTCATTTCAAGACAATCCATATAATGTTTATTAAATTCCATAATTCTTTACAAGTTCATTCACTTCATGAAATCTATTATAGGTCTTACTATCTCATGGAGTCTTCAAACCCTCATTACATGACAGTCATGTCATATGCTCAAACACCTACATCATCACCCAAAATGACTATACAAAGCATATATAATTTTTAGTTATGACCTTAAGGTAATACTTAAAATACATATGATAAAATCCTTCAATTTTTATGACCAAAAAATAGATTTTCTACTTACCCTTTTCCACCATTGATCATGCCCATAAGGTACAATCATCTTTTTAGGTCTTTTCACAGATAAAAATGAACTTTCAGATCTCATTCAAAGCATAATAATTAGTAACATGGAATAAGGAATACCATCCAATACTTAAGCCACCATCTCTAATGATCTAAAAGGGTTCTATTTGATTTATATCATGAAGCCATCTCTTTTGTTGATACAAGGATAATATTTATCTTCCCTTCCTTGCTTAAACATTCATCATGCCCTCAATCCTGTCAAAAACAATCAATATGTTTTAATGTCTATGTATACCTTCTTGTCACTTATACACATACTCTAGGAAAATAAATGTGACTATTTTGATCAAGTTGTCATATATATACTTTGTAACCCATCTCTTGAAATCATACGTCCAATAGACTATTGTCTAAATCTTTGTGAATATCAACAAAGAACACAAAGCTCCCCCTATACTAATGCTTTCCCTCAACAATACTTGATGACCAACCATATTAATCAAATTTTTAATTTTCACCATAGATATCTTATTATAACTTTAAGGTGTCCAAAGGTGACTTCTACATAATCCTTTTGAGTTGGCAAATAACACTTTTGACATTCTTTCAAACTGATTTGTGTCCTACACATAATTCACCTTGATTTATGAGTTTATCATGACTCATATTTTCATACTTATTATTCATATTCAAATTTGTAAGTACCATTATTCTTTGACAAACCATTATTACAATCATGATAAGTACTGTCATTATCATAGTTCAAGCTTGTGCTTTTTAGGATCACCTTTAGGTTGTTAGGACTTTCTCAAAGGACCGGATATAATAACAAATGTTAGAATCAAAACTAATTATGGTGTATGAATTATTTCAATTAAAACAATAATTAAATTTCACTTATCATTCATGAAGTATTCTTTCAAACACATACATCAACCAATGCATAAACAAGCATCCACATAAACATACAACATATGAACACAAGAGATATGTGAAAAAACCTAATGGGGGTACAATACACTAAAAAAACTTGGATCACAATATTATAATCATTTAATAAATATTTAGTGAGGCACCAATCCCACAAGGAGCACCAACCCCTCACTAGTTAAGGACCAACTTAACTAGGCCTTTAACAAACACCAACTTGTAAGGAGGCACCAACCCCCTAAATGAATCAGAACCAACTTAGCCACCTAAAATATATGATAAAATTTTGACACTTTTTTATCATTCTACTTATGATGATCACCTTGATTTTCTCTTCTATCTCTTTCATCAAACAATGTTTTAGGCTCCCTCACTCAATTTGTCTCTTACTAGGATTATTCGGTCAACTAACCTTTACATCCACATGAAACAACTATGTTATATGTTCATCATAATATATATCCTATATTAAAATATTAATAAATTATTCCTTCTCCTTCAAAATCTATCATTTTATTCACTCATTGGTGTCTTCTCTACACACACATGAAATAAGGGCAATTAGGACATGTATAAATATAAATCACTAGATCACTTACACTCTTGGTCATATAAGAATTTAATCCATCAAATTAAATAAAAATACATGTATTAATAAAATTTACACATAGTAATAAATCAAAATAATATCACCATTAGTTTGGCCAAACACATTTAGACCTCATTCTTCTTCTAGGCCTAATAGATACCTAATGCATTAGCTTTATTCTCTTCACAAAACAACTTGAACCCCTATGGCCTAGATGGCCCTCACTAATGAACTAAAAAATTTAAAAAATTATATATAAACCTAAATTAACATTTTTCATGCTCAAAAAGTCACAAATCCTTTGATCACACCTTGAAAACATCATTAGGCCATAAAGACCTATTAGGTAAAATTACAATAAAAACACTATCTTCAAATATGAAGCTAAAAAAACCTATAAAAACACATTATAGGAACAATACACATATGGATGAAAAATTAATGAACTCAAGTTAATTATAAAGCTCATTATAATCCATAAATCATTCTCCAAATACTCCAAAACACCTTTACAAAAAGCTCACTCTAAACTGCCAAAAAGATGTAAAACCCAGTCAAGAACCTTTGACTCTCCACACTTGCATAGGGACTTATAATGATGATAAATATATTAATATTATCCTATGATACCTCTACATAAATATTATCTAAAAAAATCATGGTCTTATTATAATAATTCAACTTGTAGATCCATTACAAAGCCTTATTACACAAAATCTTAACTTCACTCAGACATGCCATTTTGGATTAAAGTATTTCAAACTTTTTCACAAACACAAAAAATAATAGTAATAATTTATAGGAAATAAAATTCATAAAACACTTCTCCATACACTTATAAGAATTATTCCTTCATGAGAATCTGACAAAAACCTTCAACTCATCTTCACCTAGATTTGCACTAAACTACTTCACTAGACCTACTAATGACTGGCCATCTTGTAACATCAAATTTGTACACCTAAAGAAATACACCAAATCATAAGCTTATATGGAAACAAAATACAAATATCTTTCATCATCCTCTAATCATTTTCATGATTTGACCTATTCAACCCTTCTTACTACATTAAAAGTCTAAGAAATAAGGGATTTTTGTAGCTTTCACTCAATCTTATGAACATTCAATCCTACCTAGATAACCTTGAGATATTCTTATATAAAATCAAAACATCACACAAGACATAACCATCCATATTGAGCACTTAAAAACAATATATTCACCATTGGGTCACTATGAGGGTTTTAGGAGGGTTTAGACTACCTTCTAATCTTAATAATCATTCATAAAGGATTGCCATTTAAATCTAAAATATTTTTCAATAAAATAGACCTGGAAACCTTCCCAAAATACCATAAACTAATCAGGACCCTGTGCATAGTTTGCGTGTTCCAATGATCATAAGAAAAACTTTCTCAGGTCTGTAACACTTCGTTTTAGCACTCAAGAGACTTAATTTCAATTTTCATGTTGTTTCTTGCAATACAAGACCTAAAAATTTAGGAAAAATCTTGAAAAAACTTCTTAAATCTATGTCAAATCTTATTTGACCATTATTCACATAGATCATGTACCTCATACCCCATTTTGTCACAGTCTATCTCTTTAAACTTTAGGCTCTTAGTTGCAGATCACAGTAGGCCTAGTAATAGACCCTCTAGCTATTATTCATGCACTCTCTACCTTATTCACATGTTTAGACAACTTTTCATATGATATACCACTAATTTTCATCCTTCATAGGTATTTTTGACACATTATGACCCATATTTAGTTCAAATAGAGTCTAAGACTAGTTTATTTGCATATTAGACCTATAGGTCTTACCTTTGTAGGCATAATTTGAATTTTCCCTAAGTGATTCCATACTTCATATGAATTTTAAAATGTTTTCACACATCCTATTATGATTTTGTGCATTCATATCATAGAGCTACCATGTTCCTTCTTACACTAGACTAGGCATCCCATGCATGAGCCTTCTCAAGAACCATGCACTCAAGAACAAGTACACAAACATGCATACCATATGTTGAGCCTTGACATAAACCATAGAATAATCATCATATTACCTTCAAATTCTCTCTCATTTCACTTTGTCAATTGGTTTCCTTGTCACATACCACTTCATCATGTCTCTACAAGCCATAACCATGCTTAAGAACTAATCCATCAAACATACCTAATAAGTACCATACCATTTTTAGACCTTAAAAAATACTTATGTAGATCATAACTCATATCCAAAAATTTGAGATAGGATCCACATATCATCTCACAAGCCTCAGTCTACTCACTACACCAACCTTCACTAATCATGCCTTTACCAATATAAGATTAGGCTTTTCAAAACATCTTGTCCATAGATACTTGCTCTTATGAATTTGGTCAATAATGACCTTATCAAAACAAGAACCTAAAAATAATAAAAACTCTCTTTATAATGATATCTCATAAAATAAAAATCAACACTTCTCATAATCTTGTCACATCACAACATTATGCTAAGACCTTATGAAGAACTCAAGGACCTAATAGACCATGCTTTAGCCATCATGATCACTTACCATGCATGTTCACAAGAGAAATTATAGTAATTAAATGACAATCAATTACATTTAACATCAATGATAACATTAATGCCTTAACACAAAAATAGGAACATACCTCAACAGAGCCTCATTACATATCATCTCATCAACTGGTGTAATCACTCCCCCGTGTATTGGAAGTTGTAGGATCCTATAAATGTCCTCCAAAGTGAGTATAATATCCATGATAAATAATCAAAATTTCCCTATTGATTTATCCCATTATTCTAGTAATGGTACAAGTATACATACATCTTTATGAACTCTCTAATAATTTCTTAATCCCTCAAGCCCAATGGTATCTATCTAGGCCTAGTCTTCATTGCTTATAGAATATTACAACTACTTTGACAATGGTGGCAGTAGGTCCCACATCATCAATAACTCTCTCACTTGTAAAAACATAAATTAGTATAATCAACTTTTTATTCCTCTATCTTAACACCTAAAATAGATCATTATCATTTTTTTCAAATTGATGATGATCCCTATGGATCAATCATGATCTCACTATCAATCTATAATGGTCATACCTAATTATCATTTATCCTATGGAATTTACCATTTATCCCCTCCATTTTTACAAAAATAACTAAATTTTTTAAGTACATCACTTACCTCTCCATGTGTCCTCCATCTCATTCGTCTATTGCCACTTGTATCCATCACCATGTGTCCTATTTTTTGTCTTATATCTCAAATGATCAATTATAAAAAAATATAAAATGAGCCTTTATAATTGTGGGTAGCATTATATATAGCATTTTCCTCAATCAATTCCAATTCATAAAATCACTGGTGATTCTATTGATTGACATTGATCTTATACAGATCATTGACGTTAACCTTAGATCATCATCTACCCTTTACTTTATCTTAAGAACATAATAACCTATCCATAATATCTTCTTTGATAATACCATGCCACTTAAATGCTCCCAACATATTCCCTCATAGACTTTCCTAATTGACAAAGTAGATTCTTCATAATTCAAAAACATTGTAAAAGAGTTACATCATAGGCTCTACAATATAAGATATTTCTAAGGATGGTGTAGAGATATATACAATGGTTAAATTATTTTCATTGATTATGGGATAAGTTGGGTGGGAAATTTTTATTATGAAGACACGTATATATTTTAGAATGCTAGGGAGAAGTAGGACTAACCACCTCAAAAACCATTTTTGAATCAATCATTTCATAAAATGGTATAATCAGGTATTCCATAAGGAACTTTTTATGTTTTATGTTTAAATCAAGTAGATAATTAAAAGTAGCCATGGAATTTTTTGCCATATTGTTTATTATTGATACTTGCTCAAGTTGAATGAATTCAAAAGATAAATTTAAACTATCCACTATATGCTTATAAGGGATTAAAATATCATATCAATTCATTGGTTACTTGGTTAATGATAATTTTAAAATCACCAAAAATAATAAGATGTTAGATTCCCCATTAGATAGCCAATTTGAGAATTATTATAAGACCTTCATGCTCTATAATGTTAATTGTAAAATGGAAGTCAATGTTGAAAGCCATGGGAATATAATCCCCATATTGTGTGACAATAAATATACCTTCCCTTGATATTTTATTGGTAAAGGAACCATCAAAGAATAGTTTCCAAACTAGAGACTCATTTATGGACATTATTGCTTCATCCAAAAATTCTACAACAAGAGGTGCTTTATCATTGAGAGGTGATTCCATAAATGCATCTGATAAGACATTCCCCTTAATTATGTTTTGATTGACATACTCAATATCAAACTCATTGAGAATAATATCCCACTTAGACATCCTAACTATTAAAGCTATTCTAGATAGGAGATACTTGAGAGGGTCAACTTTGTCAATGATCTTAGTTTGATTATTGAGCATGTAATGTTATAGTTTTTATGAGGTAAAAATAACTCCAAGATAAGAATTTTATATTTGAGATTAATTGATTTCATAAGATATCAAAGTCATACTTAAGTAATACATTCTTATTTATTTCCAACTATCATCATCCTATGATAACAATGCCTCAAGTGCATACTGAGTAACTAAATATATAACCAAAAAGGTTTACCATCAATAGGTGTCATTAATACTAGTGGATTAGAAAGATATTATTTAATATTATAAAATTTTGTTGCACAATTAACACTCTAATTAAAAGGAGTGTTTTTATTGATCAAAAATGTCAAATATTTTCAAGCTGTGTTATGGACCATCAAATTGATTTAATTTTTCCTTGGAGACTTCAAAGTTGTTTAAGATTCTTAGGTGGCAGAATATCCATGATAGATAAATTTTTTGAAGGATCCACTTGTATGTCATGTTTCGAAATAATGAAATATAAAAAAATATTTTATTTCACACCAAACACACACTTCTTAGGTTTCAATCTCATTTTATACTATCTCATGTGTTTAAAGATTTGACGAAGCGCTTGAGGATGTTCTTCTATAGATTTGGACTTTTTAAGTATATCATCAACATAGTCTTCCATAATATCATGAAATATAATGGTCATTACTCAATGATGTTTGTAGATATCCCATTTTGGCCATTTAGATTGATTTCTACCAAATAGTGTAAATTAAGTCTAAGAATCACTGAATGTCCCAAATTTGTCCACACATTAGATAATAGTGCTCAGAATATGGTTAACGCATCTGTATTTAGTATATTATCCTATATGTAATAGTAAACTCTCATGGATTCATATACAATCAAATTATAACCTATAAAATTGACACTTTGGCCTTTGGACCCATTAAGCAAGACACTAAAAAAAATTCTAAAGTTTAAAAATACTAAGTAGAATGATTTAACTAATCAGATCAAATTAAATGCTAAAGTGAAATTTCCATGTGTGATTAGTAAAAATGAATATTGTAAAAAGTAAATTCCAATGAGGTCATGATGATTTCATCATCTTCAAAGTCAAGGAATTAAAAATATCTATTTTAAAGCCTTAAATTTAGAAATGGAGAGCCATGCTTAACAAATGGGGTCTCTATCCCAAATATTAATTGTTTATTCCCTCCTTACCTCAGCTAAGGTTAAATTAGACCTAATTTTGATTAAATATAACCTAAATACACTTTGGTTAGAGTTAGTTTTAAAGACTATAGATAGAAGTTCAAATACCATTCTAAAATAATCTCTCAAGCCAAACTTATAATGTTAAATTGTTGAGAGACAAAACATTTTTGTAGTGTTATAATTCAAAAATATTGATATATCATTATATCTTGCCAAATCCAAGACAAAAATTACTAATGTGATAAGGAAAAATGATGCAAGGATCACCATTATAAAATAATCTTATATCACATGAACGATCACATTCTACTATGGCCAACATGTAACTCTTGATCAAAAGGAAGGTAAATAATACTTGGTGTCTTCCATTGTTAGTTATTTGTATTGTGTTCTTGTTCCTTGAGTGTCTAGGCTTGAGGTGTGAGATTTATTAAAGTTTTTTTATTGATTTTTTTCATACTAACACTTGAATAACTTACATATTAGATTCTTATCACACATAATAGCATCCCTGATGGGACAACTCTACATGAGTGTGCACCCCAAATATTCTTATTATTGTCTTTTATTTTGGTTTTTGATATAAAAAAAATGGCCCATAAAGTCATCATAAATTTTGATGGATCAATTATTTTCATAAATTTTTTTAATTATGTTTGTATTTTTATTATTAAATTTTAATAAAAAATTATTGTAAAAACTATCTATATTTGAGTATTTATCATCAAATTAGTGACTACCACTTTTGTTTTTTGGTTTTTTGCTATAAAATGGATGATAAATAACTCATAACATTTTTTAAATTCACTATTTAAATTAAAAAATTTGAACATATTATTATTTTAACTATGAACAACTTTTCAAAATTTTATGAATAATTGATTTATATTTTAGAAGATTTGATTGAAACAATTATTTCTAATTTTTATGTTTATTTGTGTCCAATTTTATTTTTAACATTGATTTTATAGGTTACCTTTTCTCTTTAGGTCCAGAAAAACTTCTAACAAGTTTTTTTCCAGGTTTTATCAATAAAATAGAAACAACATTGCATACCAACACTCATTTACACTCATTTCACATTTATTTTTGTCTTTTTAAAAAAAAATGAATAAAACAACTTTCATTTTCTGATTTCAAGTTTTCACAAAAGCCAATGTTCAAACACATTTGAAGTTGGTGATACTAAAAAGAACCTCAATTTTAGTTAGATCTATTAAGATATTTTTCAATTCTTGTTTGTTATTTATATAGTTTCAATTAGTTAGATTAGATTTTTTGATTTTGGCAAACATAAACTATAGTGTGTATGCTCTCCCACTATCACCTTTAGGGAACTCAGGTGACCAAAAGTTTTTAGTTTATTGCTTTTTTTTGTTAAGTATTGTTATAAGTAATGTCATGTATTATCTCCCCAATATCTGAGTGACTTGGATGATTTAAATGTGACCTCTTAAGTCTTTCCATTTGCATTTATTTCTTTTTATGCATTTAGCATGTGAGTGGGATTTCATCACCTCCCCATGACTTATTTAGGGGTACGTTGACATGGGGATTCATATCCCAACATCATACTAACCCCATTCCATGATGGGGTATATAAATTAAAGCATGTGATAATAGGATTTCTAGGGGGCTGAGCAGCTAGCCTCTTTGATCTTAACAAAAATTTAGGTTAGGTCTTATTAAACATTGAACTGTACTAAAAAATACATGGTTTTAGTCAGTATGTAAAGGAATAAACCTTTGCATAGTAAGTTAGCAAATATGGACCCAATTAACATGATTTAATCCTTGTGTTAGCCACACTTGGTACCATCTAGTGTGTTCAAAACTTTTATATTTATAGTCAACCCCACTTTCCATGAAATTTCTTGCCAAATGTTGAGTGTTCCTCACTCTAAGTTCATGCCATATACAAATGATTGAGAGACAAAGAGAGCATAAAAACTCTACCTATATTAGTACCTTAATTTTTATATTAACACTTAATTACTTACAAGTATTAGTGTATTTATAGAAATGTTTTCAAAATCTATGCACACCCATGTCAGTTATAGGGAGAGGATGAGCCAATTGTGCTATTTATATTTTTTTTGATTTACATGTATATTTTGAGACTAAAATTATTTGTTTATCACAATTAAAAATTATTAATAACCATCAAGTGTTTTCATCACACTTTCATCTAAGAGGTTTTATTCTATTTATTTTGTGTCACACTTTTGCCTTAGACTTTTTTATCACAAAACATTTGTGTGTTTCACTTTTTTAAATGGAGCATCGTTACATTACCCATTTCATTCCAAAAGTTTTCCTTGGATTTTTCAATTCAAGACCATTGTTATACCATTTTATTTAAGAAGTTACATTATGTTTATCATGTTATTCCCAAAGTGTTTCCTTGTTTCAAACTAAATTCCAAACCATGTGTATCTTTGGTCTAAATTGGTGCCTTTATGTTATCTATGTGGGTCTAGGATGCTTTCTATTTGAAAATTCAAACTCATTTAAACCAAGTTAAAAATTTATCTTGTAAATTTAATACTCAAACTTGATTGGTCTATACCTTGGTATTGCTTAATTTTTGCTCAGGTGTTTTCCTTTTACCTTTTGAATTGTGTAACTTGGACTAATTCCTTGCTTGCTTTAAAGACCCTTTCGCCTAGACTTAGGAAGTGGTTTATTTACATGTTCCCTGAGTCAATTTATTGCCTTAAACTAAGATAAAAAGTCTCTTTTTAAGTATAAATTAAATCATGGTTAGTTTACATTGGAGCCTTACTTGTCACTTTGGCTTGAATGTTTTATTCATATCTCTTATTTTTATTACTTGAGATTGACTTTCCCAATTAATTTTAGGCATGTTCCTAGAGTGAATGATTTTATACCAAGGTTAGGTTTATATTAAAATCAATGATCTAAGATTGAGTTAAAGTGTTTTGAACCATTTGCCTTAGAGTTAGATTAACTGTAAGCTTTTACCTTGACCTAGTTTGTTTGTAAATCTAGATTTGTGCCTTATTACCAAATACATAAAATTTTGTTAATTTTTTAAGACTTATTTCATTCATTTTTAAAGTCTATATATATGCTTTTTTACCAAAGACCTAGCACATTTTCATTTTAGACCTAGATTAGATATGTTCAAAACACTTTGCGAAAACTAGGATTTGAATTTGTCTTTCATTTGACCATTTTTGTGAGAATACCATAGAGTTTTATATATATTTGAGATAAAATTTTCCATTGATAGTTTTCAAGAAGAGATCCATTCTAGGCCAATTTTAAACTGTTTGTAGATATAGACCAATTTTTTCATCTAGAGCAAGTTTCAGGATATTTACAATCATTGACCTATCTTTTTAGATCATGTTTCAAGAGTTTTGTGATTTCTAAACCATTTTATTTATGATCCATTAGTCATGGATTTATATATTCCTCACTACACATGTAGTGGGACCATGTACAATCTAGATTACAAAATCATAATCATGAATGATGGATTTGTTAAAGACCCATATGGAGATGATGTAGTTTATGAGATGGATCTATATCCACTTTATACAAATCAATATGCCTAACAAGGCCAATATCCATTAATTCAATACATGGTTATTACACCTCCTTATCCAAAGAAATAGTAATAACACATAGCTCAATACCTTTCCTATGTGCCAACTATCAAACAAGTCTAGTAACAACATTACTATATTACCATGCCATTGAGATATCACCCATATTGGTTTGACCATAACTTGACTGAAAATAAGGATGAGGTTCTAGCTAGGTCCATATAGGTAGGAGCTAAGTTTTTAGAAGACTTTCTATATGAAAATTTACTTAGTTTAGTTAGAGTGCCTCATAACATACCTTATATTAGACCCATCAAACAAGCTCCTTTAGTTACCATCAATCACTCATGCCAATGCCAAACCAAGATCCACATGTGCTTAAAAATGGAAAATGCCCCATGTTTTACTAATTCATGAAAACATTGAAAGCATATCAGACTTGTCTTAATATAACACATAATTTCAATGTTATGGCTATTTCAAATTCCTTGCTTATAGAGCTAACTCCTTTAGTAGGAGTGCCAATTATTTGTCAGGTCATCTAATATAAATTTTGGCACATTTTACCAAAGTTATTTAGTAGGTGAGATGTTTAATGTCTCATTCATTAAGTGATTATGTCTTATTCTCAAGACTATGTGCCAAATGTAGTGGAGAATAAACCAATGTCTCCTAATTCAAGCCAAGGTGGGCTAAATGTACCACATAACAATCAATAAAAATAAGTATCTATTTACAATAATATAAGTGGTTAAAAATAATAGAGGGTAGGAATGCCTAGTTCCCAACCATAGAAAGTTACTCCCACTCATCAACTAGGTGCTTCTTAAAGCATGAAAAAATAGGGGTTAAGTAATTAGGTGCTACCTAATATTTTACCCCAACAAGTGGTGAATGTTACCCTACCTTAATAAGGGATGGATAATATTTTGTGGCCATAGGCATATAAAAATTTACCACATCAACAAAGGTAGAACATTATGCCACCTCAAAAAGTCACAACATATATTATACCACAGCAGACATAGACTAATGTACCTCAACAATAGTAGATGTTATCTAGTCAACAATGTAAGTATCTATTAGTAAATAGTTGCATTTTACCCAACATACATCACATATTCAAAGACAAGACATTGGTCAATAATAAATATAATTTATGTGTTTAGTTTTGACCATTAAATAATAAGTTCCTACTCAAACTAAGATAGCATAATAGCTTCCACAAGAATACATACTTCCATCACAACCTTAATTCCTTTAAACCCAAATCTATATTCTAAATCCAAACTAAAACATTTACCAACAATACTTATAGTATCAACAACCTAATCCCAATGCATGGATATATATTCTTGGTTGATTGGTCCATACAACTAACTTTACACAATACTCCATTCCCCCATTATATCTTAGTCAAGGTAATCCAACTTTGATCACCTAGCCATAACCACAATCAAATGTGCCATAAAATTTATTATAATAAAAAATGCTATTTATGAAAGATGGAATCACAATTATTCAAATGGGAAAGTAGACCAAAAAGTTTAAAATAGATGATGTGTGTTCATACCCATTTAACATGGAATATCTCCAAATACCATTTCCTCTCACTTATGAGACATCAAAATTTGACAAGTGCAAGGGTAAAAAAGATCCTAGAGAGAATTTAAAATAGTTTTCTCTCTCTTACCAGCTAGTGGCCTATAGTGACATCTACTTCTTATTTTTCCTTGAAGTCTAGTTCAATAAGATTTTGAGTGGATTCTTAAGTTTTCAAATAACTCGATATCTAACTTTGATGATCTTTTAGATAAGTTTGTATAACATTTCTTCTACAATCTTGAGCATGATATTTTATTAGTTGATTTGAGTCATGCCAAGCAAAAATTTGGTGAGAGATTTATGAGATAATTACAAGGATGGAGATTTATTTCTAGTCTCTTCACCCATAACCTACCAAATAAATAATTGGTAACTATGTTTACCAAAAATTTACATAGTGAAATATCTTATCACTTGGAGCTTCAATGTGGTCACACATTCAAGTAGATCATTGAGAAAGGAATATATATTGAAAAGGAACTTATTAATGAAGGGATTATAAAGTTGTCTTCTTCAAACTAGAACAAAAAATAGAGCTAAAACCAAAATCTAGTTCCAAATAAGAGCCTTAGCCTAGTCCAAATACAAGCATAAGCACCTACTCAAACTAATAACTATGAAAATCCTAAGTCATATAACCAAAAAAAAAATGTTGTTGGTAATGGATTCATTAATTCACATCATGTATAAATGGTGAAAACATCATCTGCTCAATGTCTCCCAAAAATACAAATTATTCCATAAATGTAGCCTATCAAAAAAGTGTAGTGTATGCTACAACCACCAACTTTGAAAACCCCTGATCCAGTAAGAATACCTACTTATAGAGTTTTTAGTGACCTTGGAGATCCTATTGAATTAGTGTTTTAAAAATTAGTTTTGGCTAATATGATCATTTGTCTAATTCCAAAACACTTTCCCAGAGGAGTACCTTATCTAGATTGGTATAAAGAACATGAGTTCTATTAATACCATCATGTTCATGGACATTCTATATGTTGTTGTGTGAATTTGAATAACCTCATTGAGAATATTTTCAAAAATAGATATATCCAATTAGATAATAGGTAATCTAATTCCAATCAAAACTTGGGTATCTAACAAATATTTTTCCACAAATTAACAATACCAATCAACAATAGAAATAAAAAAAATAAAGAACACAACCAAAACAATAATAGCAAAAACAACAGCAATAACAACAACAATAATGTCAACCAAAAAATGGATAGAAACAAGGCTAGAATGACCCCAATAACCAATAGACCTATCAAGTAGTTTCACACAACTATAATAAAGTTATAGGTCATACATCAAGAGGTCATGTTTGTAATATTACCTTTAATACTATACCAAATGACAATAGACCAAGGCTATTACCTAATAATTAAAATCATCCCACAAATGTTGGTAATCCTTCCTTAACCTATGACCACATTCAAGAACAATAATAACTAATGATTACCATCTTAGGACCTTATGTCGATAACTCTTCATTACCCCATGACCAAAACCAAGGGCACTAGTAATCAATAATTCTCTTTTATGGACCATCTCCATCATTTTCTAGTTAATATCAAATTTCGATTATGCAATCTTAACTCAATGGTATAAAGTCATCATCCCATGATTGAAACCCCATACCAATTAGCCAATATAGTCCACTATACTAGCTAGGAGTAAGCCAATTAGCATTGTTAAGTAAAAAACATATAATATTATATAACAACTCCAATAGAAACCTGCACATATTTTTACCTTGGATTTTTTGTGTGAATGTATTATTCACAATAAAATCTGTACTAAACTCATATACCAATCCCAAATACCCAATGACATTACTCCATACAAATTTCAAGCTTTGGTTGGACACTTAGCCCTAAGCCAATAGTTGACCCTCTCCATAATAATCCATTATACATTGAAGTTGTTATCATGTGGAATAAAGTAAAATGTGTCCTTATAGATAATGGATCAAGCCTAAATATTGTGTCTCTAATGTTCATCAAGCATATGGGATATATAATAGCTGAACTTTTGCCAAAGATAATTACTATCAAGCCCTATGACAATGAAGAGAAGGAATCACAAGGAACCATTAATTTGGCAATGATCATTAGGCCCTTGAAAAATGATCCACTTTTATATGTGATAGACCTATATTTATCATATAATTTTATTTTGGGTAGACCATAGATACATGAAAGATGTATAATTCCTTCAACCTTGCACTAGTGTATCAAATTTACTCACTTTGGGATGAAGGTAACTATCCATGGATATTTACATCCATATGACCATTGTAAGAATTTATAAACTAAATATGAAAGATAAAATTATAATTTTGATGTAGACCCAGTACGAAAGAAGGGAAAATATAAGGATATACTTATTGAATTACCAAAGACTAATTACATAGACTTGTTAGCCTTTTCTCAACTTCACATATGCCTCCTATTAAAATGTCTAATCATTTTAAAATTTTAGACAATGGTCTAGGAGAGTATTTTCCATGATACCTTAAATATATCCAAGCTTCTACAGAACCCTACATCCTATAGAAGACTCAAAGATAAGATATTTTTTTATGTAATGGTGATGAAATGGAAAAGAAAAGCTTCATAGCCTAATGCCTATTATTTTCACACCAGCCACTAGACAAAAATAGGATCCATTTACCAATTATTATTCTTGGTTATACAATTAAAAATTTGCTGATTTCTACCAGAGTGTAAATTATTCCATCCCTAATAGGATTATGGATAACCAAGCTAATGAAGGTAGAGGCCTGGGGGAAAATTAGTAGGGTACTATTGAGCCCATTTCTATGAACAAATATAAAAGAACTTATGGTCTTAGAATTAAATTACCTAGGGATGACCCCACATATATTATTCATGTTCCAATACCAATTATTAGTGATGATGATGCAAAAAATGAAGTAGAGTCCAATCATATTATATACAAAGATCTAGCCAGTACTAATTTATTTGACCCATTTACCATTTTTACCATTACATAAGTAACTTGACATTCCCTACTTACCCTTTATCATCCTAAAATAATAGATTAGGACAAACAAGAGTCAATAATGACATTAGATGAGTTTGAAAACTATGAGTCCATATGTGACTTTTTTGGATTGAAGAATCACATTCTTCTTAGAGCTCACAATCAATGCTTTTCTATCAATTTTGATACTACTACCTATTTCAAAATATAGGTGAAATTACTTCACCAAAAATAAAAAAATAAAACATTGAAGTCTAAAAGTGAAAATCTCTTTGAGTCACTTTTTGACCATGGTAAAAGTAAAGAAAAAGACAATTATCTTGGTGAAAACTAGTTTTTGATGCCATTAAATGGGAATGTTCACCCCTCTTCCTATGAAGCATAGGAGACGTATAGTCTAATGTCTATTTATAGATCATAGATTGGTACTAAGGAGTATTAAGTTGTTACAAATTTTTCAAGAGTTACCTAAGGTATTTATTTCATAGTGTTTGCCAACATTAAGAGATTTTGATTCATCCTGCTTGGGAGAATTAGATGAGCTAGTCCAGTTAGAGGACTTTTCCATTAACAATTAGTTTATTTTCTTGCTAACTATTTTAGATGATGGTTATAAACTTATTATGGAGGACACTTCAGATTCACCAAAGTGGATCAAATTAGGTGCATCCCTCATTTAGGAAGAATGTGAAGTTTTTATAGCCTTTCGGAGGGAGTTTGTTGATATATTTGCAATGGATTATTTACACATGCCAGGTTTAGACCCCACCTTAGTTGTACACCATCTCATTATACATCTTGATTCTAAACACATTAAGTATAAAATACATACGTGTGATGTCACATCCTAATTTCTCACTAAGTTAATTTCCTTGATTATTCATAGATTATTATGGTTGGTAAATTGAATTATCACTATTTGATTAAGTTGTAAGTCATATGTTTTTATGGGACAATTATATTTTGTTTTATTTACATGTTTTCATTACTATTAGTTAGCTATATTATATATTATTTACATTATGATGATGTTGATTAGATGTTACAACAGTATTTTATGATATATATCATGATGTTATGGGCTAACTACCTTCTTGTCATGAGTTAGATGTAGGATAGATTCATCCCTCAGAGCATGATAGAGGGAAATCATCATAAAATAGGGTGGCATAGATGGAGGTGTTTTAGGATGATAGAGGAATATATAGATT